>QZGG01000721.1:0-104601 GCA_006409495.1 Sedum album
TGTTCCCAAACAACTCCCCAATTCGGGCGAGTTTCGTTACACATAGAATTCATGATAAAACAATAAAAATATAAGAGTTCTAAGTGAGAAATGTGTATAAAACTTTGATAATGAAGATGAGGTCTTCTTTATCTTCTTTCGCTGTCACTGCGGCTTTAGAATGAGATGATTTTGTCTTCAAAAATCCAAAATCTTCAAGGTTGCAAGTGAGCTCCAAATGATGATGAAAATGGTGTGAAAATGGGTTTTTTAAGAATGAGAACAAGGGCCAAATGATGGGTCATTTTTTTGTTACTCTCTGCTCTTGTTTATATGCATTTTGCTCATGAAAGACATACAATTTCCCGATCATTTCTTGTGGCTCAAAATAATTTATTTGTCACATTTCCAAGGTAGTTGATAAATGCATTTTCCAATTTTCGAAACTGCAACATATGTCACGGAGGGCGAATAATTAACTGAAATTCAATACCCTCCGTGTCTATAAATTAAATACCCTCCGCGGGGAACAATATTGGGGAACATTTACACAATATTCGGTTTAAGATCACTTTGATTTTTGGAATATTGTTTTGCATGAATTGATTGTTTGTAGACTCGCCTGCATATTCTGTAGAGTCATTACTATCGCTTGATTATTCCGATGTATCCGTGCAACAAAAAATACATGTCCAATATTTACATTTGATTCTTTTAATTAATCAAGTATATAAACTTGTTACCTTCTTCTGATTCTATATACACTGTGTAAATAAAATCTAAGCTAGTTTCTTAGGTTCAAGTGTATTAGGTTCAGTTCAGTTTAGATTAATAGAACTACATTTTTAATAAACACAAAGCAGCAAAAGGAAACAAGTAACCCTAAGAACTAAAGACACAGTGATATACGTGAAAACCGGCGAAACACCGGAGGAAAACCACGCCAGACCTCAAGATAGAGATCCCCTTAAAAATCACTCGAAACCAACAATTCAAATACAGGTTACACAGGCTTTAGATCAAGTCTATCAACTGCTTAAACTAGATAGAGCTATTGAAAATGAACTAGAGGTGAGAAATCCCCAGATCCTTTGTCGAGCAAACTCCATGCTTCACAGCAGCGTTAAGACGGAGTCGACACTGCCTTTATGTCTAACCGAAAAGCTCTCAATCGACTGGAATCCACCGAGCGTCGTTCAGCAACTTCGTTCGCCTTCTTTCGTCTCTCTTTCTCTCACTCGATTTGGGATTAGGGTTTCAAACACCGAACTCTGCACTGTAGCGATGCCTTTAGTAGGAGACACTAAAGTATTGCTCGGCCGACCCTTCTTGATGACCGCACGAACAAGAATCGACGTGTGGAAAGGGACGCTTTCAATGGAAGTTGATAATGAGGTCATACACTTCAATATATTCAAGGGCATGCAGTTTCCACATGATGATTCCACGATTAACGCACTGGATATTATCGATGAGGCGGTGGAAGAAGAACAGGCGCGACAGGTAACTGGCGCACTACCAGAAGCGCACGAAGCAGAAGAGAACACCAAAGCTGCCGACCTGAGGTATCTTGTTTCTAGTACTGAATCATGTGTTACTGACACGGCTGTCTCTCGTAATATACAGGAATCGAAGATCTCACTGAAGCAACTCCCAGAGCACCTGAAGTATGTGTTTTTGGACGATAAAGAGACCAAGCCGGTGATTATAAAGAATCAGTTAGAACCTGCGCAGGAAGCACGTCTAATAGAAGTCTTGCGCACAACAAGGGTGCGCTCGGATGGACATTAGATGACTTGCGCGGGATCAGCCCAGACGTTGCATGCATCGAATTCTGTTGGAAGATGGAGCCAAACCATGCAGGGATGCCCAACGAAGACTTAACCCGATTATGATGGAGGTAGTACAGAAAGAAATCATCAAGCTGCTAGACGCTGGAATCATTTATCCCATCTCTGATAGTAAGTGGGTAAGCCCGATACATGTTGTCCCAAAAAAGGGTGGAATCACAGTGGAGAAAAACGCAGCAGGAGAACTAGTGCCAAAGAGGATACAGACTGGTTGGCGCATGTGCATAGACTACCGGAAGCTGAACGCAGTGACGCGCAAGGATCACTTTCCCTTGCCTTTTATAGATCAGATGCTTGACCGATTGGCAGGTAAACCACATTACTGTTTCTTGGATGGATTCTCAGGTTACAATCAGATTCCCATAGCTGCGGAAGACCAAGAAAAGACGACGTTCACATGCCCCTTCGGTACGTTTGCCTTCCGGCGCATGTCTTTTGGATTATGCAACGCGCCAGGTACGTTTCAAGGTTAGTAATGAGCATATTTTCGGACATGTTGGGTTCATGCATTGAGGTGTTTATGGACGACTTTACTGTGCATGGGAACACGTTTGATGAATGTCTGGATAATTTAGATAAAGTCTTGAAACGTTGCGTATCTAAGAACCTGGTCTTGAATTATGAAAAGTGTCACTTTATGGTCACGCATGGAGTAGTGCTAGGTCATATTGTCTCTAGAGAAGGGTTAAAGGTAGACAAAGCAAAAATCGATCTTATTACTAGCCTGCCATACCCCACTAATGTTAGAGAGATCAAATCTTTTTTAGGGCATGCTGGATTCTACAGACGCTTCATTCAAGATTTTTCTAAAATATCTACCCCATTGTCTAACCTCCTGCAAAAGGATGTAGTGTTTGATTTTACAGATGCCTGTCGCGCAGCGTTTGATTCACTGAAGCGCGCGCTGACTAGCGCGCCAGTACTACAGGCGCCAGACTGGAGCATACCATTCGAATTGATGTGTGACGCAAGCGATTATGCTGTGGGCGCAGTACTGGGCCAGCGCAAGGATAAGAAACCACACGCCATCTACTATGCCTCGCGCACACTGGATCCAGCGCAGCGGAATTACACCACCACGGAGAAAGAGTTACTCGCCATTGTGTTTGCCCTGGAGAAATTTCGTGCATACATATTAGGGGCCAAAGTCATCATATTCACGGATCACGCAGCACTGAGGTACTTATTGTCCAAGAAAGAAACTAAGCCGAGGCTCATGCGTTGGTTATTGCTTTTGCAGGAATTTAACATTGAGATCAAGGACAAAAAGGGCTCGGATAACACAGTAGCAGATCATCTTAGTCGAATAGTCAGGGACGAGGAACAAGGGCATATAACGGAAACTTTCCCACGAGCATATAATGACGATACAGGTAAGGCCCCATGGTACGCTCACATCGTGAATTACCTGGTCACTGGTACGTTTCCCCTTCTTTCAATAAACCGCAGCAATTACGATTAAAACATGACGCTAGAATGTATTTATGGGATGATCCGTACCTGTTTAGAATAGGCCCGGATCAGATACTTAGACGCTGCGTCCCAGATCATGAAATAGACTCAGTTCTAACCTTTTGTCATGAACACGCTTGTGGAGGCCATTTCGGCCCGAAACGAACAAGTAGAAAAATCCTAGATTCTGGTTTTTATTGGCCACACGTGTTCAGGGACTCTTACGCGCACTGCAAAAGTTGCGATAGATGTCAGCGCGCAGGTAATATATCGGCGCGCAACGAGATGCCACAGACGCCCATCATGGTGGACGAGGTATTTGATCTATGGGGAATAGATTTCATGGGACCCTTTCCCCCTTCATTTGGATTTGAGTACATTCTTGTAGCAGTGGATTATGTGTCTAAATGGGTTGAAGCTAAAGCTACAAGAAAAGATGATGCTAAAACTGTTACTGATTTTTTGCGCACTAACGTTTTCTGCCGTTATGGTGTACCCAAGGCACTGATCAGTGACCAGGGAACTCATTTTTGTAACAGAATGATGGCACAGGTACTCAAACATTACGGAGTTCAGCATAGGATATCCACGGCCTACCATCCACAGACAAACGGTCAAGCTGAAATCTCAAACAGAGAAATCAAACGAATACTTGAGAAGATGGTTAAACCGACACGCAAGGATTGGAGCCTCAGGCTGGATGATGCGCTATGGGCGTACAGGACGGCTTTCAAAACACCAATTGGCACTTCACCATTCCGGTTGGTTTTCGGGAAAGCTTGTCACCTCCCGGTAGAAGTGGAGCATAAGGCTTACTGGGCATTGCGTGCGTGCAATCTAGACCTGGATAGCGCAGGGCGTGAACGGATGTTGGACTTAAACGAGCTGGATGAGTTGCGTGCAGACGCCTATGACAGCACGCGTGACTACAAGCTGCGCACCAAGATATATCACGATAAGTTTATTCTTCGACGTTCTTTTAATATTGGTGATAAAGTGCTTTATTCTCATCTAGATTAAAGATCATGCCAGGGAAATTGCGAAGCAGGTGGACTGGACCATTTACAATCACAAAAATCTTTCCACATGGAGCCGTAGAACTCGAGGATGAGAAAGATCATCATCGCTTCAAGGTAAACGGCCAGCGCATTAAGAAGTATCTTCGGGCCCTGTTCCACCAGTACAGGAATTCGACCTCTTATCACCAGGTGAGTTAGGAGAAGCTGCACCAGATCTAGCAGACGCACGCACCACAAACCACGCGCGCCAGAAGACGCGTACAAGAGGTCGCGGACATTGAGAAAATACCACGGCACTGACCAAATCAGGTACTGTCGAGCCAGCGACGTTAAAACCAAGGCACTTCCGGGAGGTAACCCGTGCATTCTATTGCTTTCTTTTTACTTATGCATAACGTGAGGACACGTTTTTGTTTAAGTGTGGGGGGGCAGTAGTATATTTATCTTAGGAGTAGGAATTTTCATTATTTTTTTTTTTTTTTTAGGATAAATTTTTCGTTTTAGTTTAAAACAAACCAAACCGATAGTTGAACACATCTCAAGAGGTATCTGCGCGCGAGAAGCATTGGCGTGCGCAACCTGTGTGCGTACTCGCGCACCTGAGGTAATTTGTGCTTATATGACATATTCTGATTTTTGGTAATTTTTTCGAATTTTGTGTATCTCTTGAGTGGAATAACGAGGGATGTGGAGTTGATAGAAACGTCCTAGAGAAGCAGTCGATCGAACGAAGCTTGAGGATCGGTTGCATGGTTATGAGTATTCGTGGAGGTTGGTACTTCGCGGTCAAAGGAACAAGAGCAAGCTCAGTCACGCAGATGCCAAAGGCGAAACCCTACCAGCGTGACGAGACGGAAAAACAGACCGTCTTCGTGGAAGTTAGTTGCTCAGGAAGGGGCGCGCGGTTGCAAACGCGTGACCTGACTTGCGCGCGACTTATCAGAAGCGAGAGCGGGGCGTGGTTCCATAGCTGTTATCCGAAGGCCGTGATTGGAAGCCGTTCTAGGGAAAAATAAGGATCCGGACCAGAAAGCAGAGTATTCAATTCAAAGTGAAAGCTACAAGGCCGAAACAATGAAAAGAAGAAATTGTGCAACAGAGTTATCAATATGTCCGAGAAACAAACAGTAAAGCGTCAAAGACGTAGAGCTCAGAAAACCCTAAGACGCGGATCAATCACGTACCAAAGAAAGCGGATACGAATAACCATGCAATCGCGAATCAAGAAGAATTCGGTGACCGGTGCTTAAGCAGGACTATCTCCCAATCATCCAAATTGATTTGCATTCCACAAGAGAGGTAACACAAGGTTAGAATCAATTACTTAATCAGTTTAGTGTTGTAGAGTCACAATTGCGCAGGTTGTGAGAGTGGCGCGCATGTGTGGCGCAGTAAGTCCAACATTCACGCGTGCAGTACACAAGAGGTAAGGAAGCCGACTTGTTCAGGGACGAACAAGAGTAAGTGTGGGGGATTTGATAGAGTGCAGTTGTACGCTATTTTATGTCCTTTACACTGCTTTTATTCTAACATATTATGGTATAAGATTACGCTTTTGGTGTAGTTTTGTATTTCAGGTCTTAAAGAAGAGTTAGAACAAAAACGCAACAAGGAGGCTGAATCTCGAGCAAAAAGATAACAAGGCAACGACACAGACAAGAGGCACTGCGCGCGAGCAACATGGCGCGCGAGTGAAGGTCGCGCAGAAGACAGCAAAACGGTGACGTCAGCAGATAGCGAGATATTCGGAACGATGACGTCATCACGCGCGAGAATATTTCTAAGTTCGGTTTTTGGAGATTTAATTTTCCTAAGCTGATTTTTAGAGATATAGAGATGATTTCCTACAGATATCCTTGCCTAAATATTCGTGGAAACCCTAGAAGGCAAGGACTATAAATACAAAGCTTATGGAAATCAGAGCACACTTAGAGAGAGAGCTGACGGCGCAGAGCTTGAATTCCGGCGAAGACGTGCGCAAGCTGTCACGCGAGCCTGACGACGCAGAACAGATTTGTCTTGTTATTTTAGTTGTCTTATAATTATTCTTGAGATGTATTCGATCAGTATGTCTAGCTAACTTACTGATTTCGGTTTGGATTTGATCTATGAATAATATGTTTTTGAGGTCTTGTTCTTAATTTGCATGATTAAGTTTAGTATTATTATTCCGCACTCCATTGCATGATAATTAGGTTAGACAATTAAGCGAAGCCTTGCACCGCAGACTTAGTTGTAGAATCTAGTATCTATAGTTAAACTATCAGAAGTACGTGACTGTGAATGATAGGAGTAACACTAGAATAGGCAGTAACTACCTTGACCGGATTCGTTATTGACTAGACTAGATTGAGTAATAATATCATACAACCTTGACCGGAATGTATGTGTAGGTTATTAAGCTGTGACAGGACCTTAATCTACGTGGACAATTATATCATGTGCTTTAGTGACCGAGGATAAAACATAGAGTTCATAGTGAAGAATCTGAACCGGATTCATCTCTTGCATATTTATTTGCGTCTATCATACTTGCTGTCTGTGTGTGCGCCAGTTGTACTTGCGCAACAGTTTTTCTTTCTTTTAATTGTTCTCACGCACAACCCCAATTCTTAGTTTGTAGTTGAAAAGAGACTTCCACCGTTCCCTGTGGATTCGACCCCAGCTTGCCAATACTATACTAGTAAGGAGAGTCGGGACAAATTTGCAGCACTCAACGACGTGCTCGTCAGCAGCGCCGATAACATCTTTGCTCGCCTCCATCCTGCTGAACTAGATGCGATCATAAGAGAAGTACAACGATTTCTAGAGTTCAGAATGGCTGCTGAAGTATCGAGAAACAACAAACCAGGGGTGCAACCAGGGGCGCGACGCACCATAAAGGAGATGTCGGCTCCTCAAGCTGTCAATCAACCTTGGTGCATCGTGCTACCCCGGATGGTCACTTCGAACTGCGAACCCAGCTTGTCCACTACATACCAAAGTTTCATGATATGGCTAGTGAGATCCAGTCAAACACGTAAGAGAGTTTGCAGCGATCTGCGAAAACATGAGGAATGGGAACGAGGATCCAGAGCTACTGAGTTAAGAGCTTTTCCATTCTCATTGTGTGATTCAGCTAGACAATGGTTGATGGGGCTAGCATCGGGATCGATAAGGACGTGGCCCCGAGTTGCATGAAAGGTTTCTAGACAAGTTCTACCCTGCGGCTGAGGTGTCACTATTAAGAAGGGAGCTATCCCCGCTAAAGCAGCTGCATGGGGAGTCACTATCCGAATACTATGAGCGGTTCAGGAAACTAGAAGCGAACTGCTATAACCACGGACTCCCACAACATGTGCTTATAGAGAACTTCCTCAATGGACTTACTGAGATGGAACTCAGGTTGTTGAATGCTTGCATAGGAGGCAATGTGAGGAACATGTACTCGGAGGTCGTATGGAAGTTGATAGAAGACACCGCGGACCAAGTTAGATATCAAGTGTCATTGAAGAATAGCGGCGCGAAAGTACTGCATCAAGTAGACGTCACAGGAGAGATCCAGGAACTTAAGGATATGATGCAAAAATTGATGATGAAGCAGAGCGTCGATACCAGACCGTGTGAGTTCTATCACGCAACAGGACAGCCGCTTCCTATAACCTGCCGCACAGGCGCGCTGAAGGGCTAGCGTAGAATAACCAGCAACCGAGGAAATCACTTGAGGATATAGTGGGTCAGTTGGCTGAGACCGTACGAAAGAATGAAGAGCAGATGAAAAAAGGTTTAAACTGATAGAAAACCAGCTCACACAGATTGCCACAGCAGTAAATGAGCTGAAAGCTAGTTCTCTACCTTCTCAGGTTATTCAGAACCCGAAAGGAAGTGTCAACATGGTTAAGGTAGACGCGCCGCAACCAGATGTTACTATCGCGCCAGTTGACTCGCGCGCTACTGATGGCACAGCAGAGCTGACTCAAGATGTAGTCGTCGTGCCAGTATTCACGTGCATTGTTCCTGATGCACCAGAGCAGAACGACGACATCATGCTGAATGATTTACAGGCTAGTCTGAAGTTGTATTTGGCTCCAGACCTACCAGAGAAGCTTGCTGATCACGGAACCTTCACAATTCCATGCACGATAGGAGACACATTTGCGAGCGAGTGCATGCTTGACCTAGGAGCCTCTGTGAATTTACTGCCCTATTCTTTGTACTCTACGTCATATATGGGACATTAGAACCTGCTGAAATCGAACTACTACTTGCGGCATCTCACAAACTGAAGCGAAGGGTAAAATAGAAGATGTCTTGACACATGTCGGTGGACTCAAGTTCTTAGCAGATTACTATGTAGTAGACATGGGCAAGCCGAATACCCCTGCAAAGGAAACCGTTTTGCTCAGCCGGTCGTTTATGAGGACCGCACGCGCATGTTTAATAATAATTCTTGAGATGTATACATTCAGTATGTCTAGCTAACTTACTGAATTCAGTTTGGATTCAGATCTATGAGTGACATGTTTTGAGGTTTTGTTCTTAATTGCATGATAAGTTTAATATTATTATTTCGAGCTCAACTGCATGATATTTAGGTTAGACAGTTAAGCGAAGCCTTGCACCGCAGACTTAGTTGTAGAATTTATTATCTATAGTTAAACTATCAGAAGTACATGACTGTGAATGATAGGAGTAACACTAGAATAGTTAATCACTACCTTGACCGGATTCGTGGTTGAGTAGACTAGACTGAGTAATAATATCATACGGACTTTGATCGGAATGTATGTGTAGGTTATTAAGCCTTGACCGGACCATAACATACGTGGACATTATATCATGTATCTTTAGTGACCGATGATGAACATAGAAATTCATATTGAAGAATCTAAACCGAGCTCATCTTTGTGTTTTTAATGACTGCTTTATAACTGTCTTCTGATTGCGCGCCAGTAACACTTGCGCGATAGTTTCTTTCTTTGAATTGCTCATACTTACAAACCCAATCTTTAGTTGTAGATTAAAGACGACTTCTCACCGTTCCCTATGGATTCGACCCCTGACTTACCTAGACTATACTAAGGAGGAGAGGGACAAATTTGCAGCACTCAACGTCGTGCTCGTCAATGGCGCTAGCATAAGCCACCTGACAAGAGGAGCAGAGAGCGAGGTTGAGAACAGTACAATACATTCGACCAGCATAGGAATGCAGAGAAGGTGCGCAGAATGGTTCTACAGAATAGAGCTGCGCGAATGAACAACACGCGAGAAGTAACTCGCACATAGTCTGGCGCATCCGAGGCGCCGAATGAGCGGAATTTCGTTTATTCTGTTTCTCTTCCCTCCGATCATATAAATTATGTTTATTCTACTGATACTAACTCACTTGAATTTTTTCCTTGCAAAAACAATGAAGCTACGAAATTAGGCAAAAGTTCGAGTGTGGGGGAGAAGGACTGTGCGCCATAGTCTGCGCAATTTACGTCGAGCTAACGACGTTAACAAAGCACTCGTCGGGAGGTACCCGTCGAGGTACCCCGACAACCTTAACTTAGCGTTAATTTTGTGTTTTGTGTGTGTTTTAGTTTTAGTTTAGTTTAGTTTTAGTTCTGGTTTTGGAATTGGGCCTAAGTAGTTTTTGGGCTTTTGCTTGCATATATGGTTTTTGCACTATAAATATGTAATGTGGGGTGAAAATTGTGTCTTAATTCATTTTTGCCTTCTCTCACCAAAACTAGCCGTTACACACCAAGCCGCCGCCACAGCTCTGTCGCGTCACCACCGCACCGCCGCTGTCGCTCAGCCCAGATTCACACAATTTTCTGCTGACACGTAGATCTCGGCGAAGGTACTCTACTTTTAAAATTTCAGTTGATTTGGACGAGTATTGGTGCTTCAATTGTGACAGGAAACGCGCGCCAGTTTGGGTTATCTGCGTGTTTATTTGCTGCCAATTATGTCGATCTGCATAGACCAGTCCGAGAAGTTGGATTTCCACATCCAGTACGGAATATTCAGTAACTGCGAAGTGTTGCCCACGGTCTTTGTGGATGAGGAGTTTCTCCGAGAGATGGGACTGTACGAAGAGGTGCACGCCGCTTTCACGGCCACCGGATGGGGAACTTTTATGGAGCTCTACTCGGACACGGACGTGGAAGACGTGTACGAGTTTCTCGCATCATATGAGGGGCTCTCGGATAGGATTAGGTACCGCCACAGGGGCGTGTACTATGAGGCCACGCCGTCTTAGTTTTGGCACGGTCATGGGATTTGAGAGGATGCCCGGCGCAATGGTTGATGAGCACACGGACCAAGAAGCTTGGGACGATTGGACCAATAGGAGTAAACTGTACGCGGGGGGAGGAGTTTGGGGACCGAGCTATTGGACCCGGAGATGTTCTATCTTCAGAGGCTCGTCTCCCACTCTATACTCGGCCGCTACAATGGATCCTAAAGGCCAGGATTGATGGATATGGAGATCCTCAAGGGTCTCTACTATGGAAAGAAGGTGCGTTATACGCGCGTGCTCACTAACTATTGGGAAGTGGTAAGCATGAAGGGTCCGCTGCTGTGCGGAGGGCTGATCACGCACTTCTTGCGTGGTCTGCACATGGAGCCCTGGATTGAAGAGCACATCATCATTCGGGCTGAGTTTCTGACACGCCAGAAGATGCGCTTGTACAAGGGAATCAAAGTTTGCGCGGATGGAACCGCGTATTGAAGTTACAGGCGCAAAATAGAGAATGCAAGGCTTGCGCCAGATGTCGCTACACCAGAGCAAGCTGCACCTAGAAGGAGCAGGCGCTAGACAGAGCGTGCGCGAGCAGAATCCAGTGCACAAGGAAGTGGCGCACCTGGGCCATAGTTTCAGATTGATGAACGCTGGGTGTTCAACGCCCAGCGAGTGATGGAGTATATGGCGCCACAGGGTGCCAACCTGAATCTGACTCCGTCCAGAGGATGGCGCGCAGGAGACCCGATTCTGAAGGAGTATTGTGTTTGTAGTTCAGCCTGCGGGCTTGAATTCAAACTTTATCATTCATCGTGCCCACAACTGTGGGAGAGTCAGTTTGTTGCATCAGCACATTTTATTCATTGGCATGCATTTAAGTTATAAGCATCAGTTGTTGAGTATGAAGTATAGTGCATGTTGTGATGAAATATTGAATTTGAAATTTGATGTTACAACCCTATGAATTTTTGATGTTTATGTTTCACATATATTATGAAAAATTGTGATGCCGGTGATTTTGTTTATACGGTATTTTGAGTTTAATTGTTTTAAAATTTGGAGTTAGTAGAAAATGTTTTAAAGGGAGTAGCCTCATGTTCGAAGGCCAAGGAAATATTATTAACATGCCGATTCACGGTGTTGTTTGAAATATAAAAATATTATCACTACCATGTTAAAATCATGTAAATTTATTAATTATTCCCACTACAGACACAACACACATATATTACATCCGCTAAAAATAATGTGTGGATCTTTATCTTCTATTAACCGCTAAGTTCTCAAGAAGAATGACAATAGCTACACCACTAGAATTTACTAGAATGAAATCAAACAAGCACCAAACAAGACATGTTAACATAGTTCACAACTAGGCTACGCTAAAAACATTCTATCATGTAATCTGTATCAAAGAATTGTAATAAAATTCTCACAAAATACTCATATAATAACAATCATCAACATATGTTCCCAAACAACTCCCCAATTCGGGCGAGTTTCGTTACACATAGAATTCATGATAAAACAATAAAAATATAAGAGTTCTAAGTGAGAAATGTGTATAAAACTTTGATAATGAAGATGAGGTCTTCTTTATCTTCTTTCGCTGTCACTGCGGCTTTAGAATGAGATGATTTTGTCTTCAAAAATCCAAAATCTTCAAGGTTGCAAGTGAGCTCCAAATGATGATGAAAATGGTGTGAAAATGGGTTTTTTAAGAATGAGAACAAGGGCCAAATGATGGGTCATTTTTTGTTACTCTCTGCTCTTGTTTATATGCATTTTGCTCATGAAAGACATACAATTTCCCGATCATTTCTTGTGGCTCAAAATAATTTATTTGTCACATTTCCAAGGTAGTTGATAAATGCATTTTCCAATTTTCGAAACTGCAACATATGTCACGGAGGGCGAATAATTAACTGAAATTCAATACCCTCCGTGTCTATAAATTAAATACCCTCCGCGGGGAACAATATTGGGGAACATTTACACAATATTCGGTTTAAGATCACTTTGATTTTTGGAATATTGTTTTGCATGAATTGATTGTTTGTAGACTCGCCTGCATATTCTGTAGAGTCATTACTATCGCTTGATTATTCCGATGTATCCGTGCAACAAAAAATACATGTCCAATATTTACATTTGATTCTTTTAATTAATCAAGTATATAAACTTGTTACCTTCTTCTGATTCTATATACACTGTGTAAATAAAATCTAAGCTAGTTTCTTAGGTTCAAGTGTATTAGGTTCAGTTCAGTTTAGATTAATAGAACTACATTTTTAATAAACACAAAGCAGCAAAAGGAAACAAGTAACCCTAAGAACTAAAGACACAGTGATATACGTGAAAACCGGCGAAACACCGGAGGAAAACCACGCCGGACCTCAAGATAGAGATCCCCTTAAAAATCACTCGAAACCAACAATTCAAATACAGGTTACACAGGCTTTAGATCAAGTCTATCAACTGCTTAAACTAGATAGAGCTATTGAAAATGAACTAGAGGTGAGAAATCCCCAGATCCTTTGTCGAGCAAACTCCATGCTTCACAGCAGCGTTAAGACGGAGTCGACACTGCCTTTATGTCTAACCGAAAAGCTCTCAATCGACTGGAATCCACCGAGCGTCGTTCAGCAACTTCGTTCGCCTTCTTTCGTCTCTCTTTCTCTCACTCGATTTGGGATTAGGGTTTCAAACACCGAACTCTGCACTGTAGCGATGCCTTTAGTAGGAGACACTAAAGTGTTTTGGTTCTTCTCAAAACTGCAGCGTTTTGTTCACGTCTCAGCACATTATACATATGATCTTTACATGGCTTTATCTACTGATATATGTGCCAACGCATTAATGAAGCACGTGACTTGCACGTGTTTTGCACGTGATGCACACGTGATGTGCACATGACAAATGCACATACGTGGCGCAATCTGGTGCATCCAAAAAATACAATCAACAGATGCAAGAGGGAATCCACGAGTCCACCAAATTGGATGGATCCACAGGATACAACCTCTATGTAAATAACTTGAAATGTACCTCAGTCCTAAATGCAAATAACCTGAAACTGAAAAACATACAGGAATGAGAACTGACATGGATAAACACAACAAACAGGATCCGCTCTTTGTTTACGCTTAAATCCTGTTTAACGATTGGTGAAGAAGAGATATGAATGATTTTAATATTTAAAAAATTAAAGAGCAAACATGATTATCGCTTGTGTTAAACCTTCGGAATATCCTTTTCTTCTAACGAAAATCTTTTGGATATTGTCCTATAAGTTGAAAGCATAATTATTTGGAAGAGTTTGTGCCAAATGTTGACTCTTAACATAGAATTGATTGCATTTTCTCTACAACATTTTATGTACTTCACGCTAAAGTTTCAAAGTTAAAATGCATTTTACCACTCAAAAGGTTCATGCTTACAAATCGATAGACCTGGAGGATGATTATAATTGTAGTTACTAACATATATGTCCGCATCTTAGGTTTTTATGCGTTCAAAATTCTGAGCATTTTAGGTATAGAATTTGTTACACAGCATGTTGCGATAGCTAGACCTAGGGATGAGTTCCTTTACGACCCATTGAAGATGGTGCATTTAGAATTGGCATTATTTGCACTTTTTGTTACCCTATCGACACACTCAATATGCATTTTTATATATCACTAAAAGCAAAATTTCTAAAATAGAATTTGTCAATCGTTGGATCATTCCAACTCTCAAAATTTGAGATTGCAGAAATTGTAAACCACGTAAGGTCGTAATTGATTCCAACTCCCTGACAGCGCGTCTTTGCGCATTGCAAATCTAAATTTATATTCCTATTTAAAACAAGTATAATAGTAAACAGGATCGAACCCAAGGGAAAGTAATCTAGTCAAAGAGTTATACTACAACTAATTCTACTCCTATAGGGGGTTTTGGAAGTTTGTTTATCTACAACTGAAAGTGCTAATAATGAAAACCACAGCTCGGGGAATCTCATTGCAACATGTAATCATAGACCAGACATGCATCAATCTAGTAAATTATAATTGTTCTAATTAGATAGTCCCGCTAGGGTTGTTACCTAATTCTAGTTCTATCGTTTATTACACGCTAGAGTCTCAAGAAGATGTAACGATTACCTAATCAAACTACCACAATAGCTCCATGCTAGACTTTACTACTATGAAAATCCAATTAAATATCATGCAACTGATATAAATCTAATTTCACCGCTAGGCTAGATCAAGCAAATAACAAAGCATGCAATAAATAACAAGAACAGAATTCACTAAATTAAAACATGCTATTCAATGGTCTCATACAACGTTGCAACTAAATTCCCTAATCTAGGAATTAGCTACCACTACAAAATATTAATCTAAAATTGAGTTTGAAGAGGAAAAACTTTGCTAGTGGCCGTCCAGGCTCTCTTATTAATTAGGGTTAACACCTTATTCATAATGTTGCTAAAGTTGCTGAAGTTGCTGAATTGGGCTGGGCCAGAGAGATTCGCGAACCCCTAAAGAATATTTACCGCGGAACCTTACTAATTAAATTAATTATTCATCGTCCGCGGAACTTATTCTTCAGCGTCCATGGCTGACATCAGCATGATGTTATTCAGCTCTTTCTTTGTTTTTGTGCCCCGAATTCGTCTAGAATCACTTCATAAGAACAATGGAAATAAGATAATGATTAAATATGCTCCATCACTCCCCTAATTAACCAAAGTTATATATTTTATACATAAAAGTCAGTTTGTACGAGCACTTCCCCAAAACTTTAGAAAACAAAACCCTACTCCGACAACTGAAGAAAAGAGAGAAAGCTATGGGGTGGTCTTTAATAAGGTTTCCTTTCACATTCTCTCTTCCAAAGCCTCCATCCGCATCTCCTCACATTTCTTCTCGACCCTCGTTAACAATCGTTTCCGCAGCAGCAGCGGCTGCAGTTGGAGGAGCTATTGCGGTGGTTTCGCCTGCTGCGATGAAAGAGTCGTGGTCGTCATCGGTCTTTGGAATGAATAATTGCGGTTTTGCGTCTGTGTCTCTGACGGATGACGACGGTGCGGAGTATCAGTTGAATAAAGTTGGAGGAGCATCCTCATTTCCACCGATTTTGGATGGGTCTAAGAAACTCCTGGGAGTTGGGTTTAGGAGGAAGAGTGTGTTTGGCTTGAAGAACATTGATGTTTACGCCTTCGGTTCGTATCTATTTCGAGACCTTCAATTTGTGTGTTATTCAGTAATGTTGGAATTAGGGATTTATCAATTGAACACTTTGCAATGTCAGGTGTTTATGCTGACGTTAATGATTTAAAGAAAGCTTTATGTGCAAAGTTTGGAGAACAACCTGTCTCCAACTTGCAAGATGAAATCCTTGATGGGGATATTCCTATTACCATTAGACTTCAAATTGTTTATGGAAGATTGAGCATTAGCTCGGTCCGTAGTGCCTTTAAGGAGTCTGTTGGCAGTAGATTACACAAGTTTGGTGGACCTGGTGGTAACAAGCAGTTGCTTGAAAGGTCAGCAGTGAGTTGAAAGACATCTATTTCCTGTCATTTATTCTGCCGATATATGAATTCTAGACTACTACATTTCATTCAGAACTTTTAATATCGATGCTGATGTCCGGCGAATGCAGCTTCACATCCCAGTTCAAAGATGAATATAAAATACCAAAGGGAGCAGTGATACAATGTCCAGAGGCAAGGGTTATGTGCTAACAACAACAAGTAAGGCATTTGCAAATTACTTTTCGTTTAATTGGTCGCCATGTGCGTTGGCGTGCTAAGACCCCTGTGTACTAATATTTGAATGAATTTTTTGTATCTCAGTTGATGGAACTGTAGTGGGTAGTATCCATAGCAAATTGTTGTGCAAGTCCATATTAGACCTTTACATTGGAGAGGATCCGTTTGACAAACAAGTGAAAGAGGAAATTGAACATAAGCTGGCATCGATTTTGGAAAAATGAGATGGTGGACACACTTGTTTGGTGCAACTGTGGGTCTCTTAATAATTTAGCATGTTGTTTATGTACCGAGTGTCCGAGTTACATGATGTAGATTTGTTCTGTTGAATTGAGTTTGTTAAGCTACAAGATGCACTTGTTTCGTTATTTGCCAATTTGTAATATGTCGCTTAATTTGAATCTATGTGTCTGTGAGATATGAACCATGAATCTAACTCAACTATCCGAATGAAAGATTTAATGGATGAGATTTGAGACGGGATCAAGGGAGACATAATTATGATATTGCTCTCTAATTGCAACTTAATGTTTTTTAATTCGGTGAAATGATTGTAATATTGTTTATTGGGAGCAGATCTAGTATAAAGTCATTATGTGTATAAAATATACATTAATATAGGTCATTAAAAAAAATAGATCAACGCACCAGATTTTTTACCAAATCAAATTTAAAAGTTGCCAATTATGAAATTAAAATAATTCGAAAATAAATGTGAGGGATAATTTAGGAACAAGAAAATAATATTGTTTCGCGAATCCCCTACTCATTCCAAAAACAGGGGATTTTAAAATCGTGAAACAACCTGCGAATTTCAGACGAAGACACGCTCTCATCTGCGTCCGCCACTCTCATTCGCATCGATTTCAATCCAAGAAACGCTTAGATCCGCATCAATTTTCGTCATCCGCCACTCCCAACAACTGAAGAACATGTCTTCGCACGACTTATAAGTTTTGTTAGCGTTTCATTTTGTGTTTTGTTAGGGTTTCGTTTAGACAGTGGTTGCGATTTAGTTAGGGTTTCGTTTTATGTATTTTCCGACATTTGATGTTTGACATTGCGAATCGACTTTCAATTATAGAATATCGGCAGCGAGCCAGCCGGTTGATACAGTTTGTTAAGCATGCATATTTTGTAAGGTTCAGAAAATATATATACATGGTTCATGAACCATGCTTGACAATTTGTTGAACCATACTCGATTAGTATGGTCCTAATAATAGTGGATTACGGTTTATAAACCATGTTTAACAATTTATTGAACCATGCTCGCTTATTATTTTGTATATGGTTGGAACATATAATCCCATGTTGACTGCTTATTTGCAGGTCCAGAAGAAAGTGTTATATAAGCTAAAGAACTTATACATTGTGTGAATACTATCTTGGAGCCACAACGAGTTGAAAGTCGATTTGGAATAGAAGAATGGCATTGATGTCGTACGCTAAATACGGAAAAAATTTGTGTTTTTTGGGATCATTTGATAACTATTACTCTTAATTGATGCTTTGTTGAACAACCAATGCAAAAAATATTGAGTTTCTGATACGTAATCCAATAGTGGTTCACATTCATTGAATGGTTTGATATAATATGTTAAATGCTTGTATGGTTCGAAAATTATCTCTAGCTGGTTCATGAACCATATTACAAAAACCATAATTAGCATTGGCTAATGCATGAACCATATGCTGGTAAATTGTCAATATTTGTATGGTCCATCAATTTGCTAACTATGGTTCTTGATCCAATACAAATACTTGAACCAAATCGACGAAAAGATTCAAAATAGGATCGAATTGAATTTAGCTTTTGGACACACGTTATTCATTGTAATTAGTTGGTGAATTTTAAGAAGATATTATATCATTATTTAGTGTCACTTAGGAGTCATCATTTGACCCTAGGATCAAAAAGCCCTAAGGGCGGCCCTGACCCTACCCGGCCCTGATATAGACCCGATTTCGACCTGGCCCTAAGGCCTTAAGGCAGGGTAAGAGTCGAAGTAAAAAACCCAGACCTTGCCCTTTGACCCGGCCCTTTGACCCTGCCCTACCCCAACCCTAACTTAACCCTTATTTTTTCATTAAATATATCATAACTAACTTGTATATATAAAAAATAGTCAAACTTAATATTTTTAATCAACTTATATAATTCAAGCTACAAATTTAGTAACATATTAAATTAATAAAAAATAAGTTAGAGTTTTTTCAAAATTATTATACTTATTTACACTATTTTGACCTAATCCGACCCTTAAATAAAGGGTTGACCCTGCCCGGCCTGGTCGGCCCTTTCATTACCCTGCCGTAGGGCGGCCCTAAGGGTCACCAAAAAATTCAACAGCCCGGCCCTGCTCGACCCTAAGGTTTAACTCAAATGGAAATTTCCCCAAAGAAAGACCTACAACCAAGGAAACTCAAGTAAACCTTTAGAAAATGTGGTGAAAGAAGTGAACGCGATGAAATATATGATGAAGGATGTGGCAGCAAATCAAATGAGAACCGATAGCTGATAAGGCACTTTTGTATGCTGTTTTAGGTCCTTTACACTACTTGTATTTCTAACATTTTAAGCTTTTGGTGCAGTTTTGTATTTCAGGTTTATCGGAGAAGTTAGAACAAAACTGCAACAATAAGGCTGAATCTCAAGCGAAGAACAACAAAATGACAAGATTCGGAAGAACAAAGGGGCGCGCAAGAAGTGTAGTGCACAAGTTATGTCGCGCAGGGGCAAGACGATGACGTCAGCAGTCAGCGACAAATTCGGAACAATAACATCATCACGCGCAAGAATATTTCCTAAACTGATTTTTAGAAGATAAAGATGATTTACAAATATTCTCTTGCCTACTTTATTGCGGAAAACCACAATAGAGCATATAAATACAAAGCTAAAGACAAGAGCAACCATCCGTGAAAATCCGTGTGTGCATCCGTGCAAGAAGACGCACAAGCTTCCGAAGCGAGCAGAGCGACGCGCAGACCCGACACGCTATTCAGATTTGTCTTGTTATTATAGTTGTTTAACTTAAATCTTGAGATGTATGCATTCAGAATGTCTAGCTAATTTACTGAATTCGGTTTGATTACGATCTATGAATAATATGTTTTGAGGTCTTGTTCTTAGTTGCATGATATGTTTAGTATTATTACTCCAAGCGTAATTGCATGATAATTTGGGTAGATTGTTAAGCGAATCCTGACCCGCAGACTTAATTATTGAATCTATTATCTATAGTTGAACTATCAGAGGTACGTAACTGTGAATGATAGGAGTAACGCTAGAATAGTTAATCACTACCTTGACTGGATTCGTGGTTAATTAGACTAGGCCGAGTAATAGTATCATACAGACTTTGACCAGAATGTATGTGTAAGTTAATAAGCCTTGACCGGACCTTAACTTACGTGAACATTATATCATAAATCTTTAGTGACCATTGATAAATATAGAGTTCATAGTGACGGATCTGAATCGAGCTCATCTCTGTTTTTGTTCAGCACCTTTATAACTTGCGCGCCAGTAGTACTTCGCACGCGTGTTTTCTTACTTTGCTTACTTACTCACAAACCCCAATTGTAGTTGTAGATAAAAGTTGACTTCTCACCGTTCCCTATGGATTCGACCCCTGCTTGCCTTTACTATACTAAGGAGGAGACTAGGGATAAATTTGCAGCACTCAACGACGTGCCGTCAATAGCGCAATCCAAGAGTTGACAAAAACAATGTCACAAGTCGTCTCTATCATAACCGAGCTCAAAAATGATAGAGGAAAGCTACCATCACAATCAGTTCCCAATCCTAAGAGTAACATAAGCGCCATGACATTAAGGAGTGGAAGAAACGTCAAAAACGAGCAAGAAAATGACGATTTGAGAAGCTGCCCAGATAGACCCGCGGAGGGTGAAGAATTATCGGACGCGGAGGCTGAAGGATTAATGCCAAATTCAGTAAAGTCCGCGGCAAAAATTTCTTCTGCGTCCGCGGTACCTACTGAGGTAAATCTGAATTTTCCGATTTCTAATTCTCTTCCATTTTCAATGCAGATGAAAAAGTCTAAGAAGAGTTTAGCAATGGATAAGGAAATTTTGGAGTTATTTAGCAAGGTGGAAATCACCATTCCATGACTTGATGCGGTGAAGCAAATACCGAAGTATGCGATGTTTCTAAAAGACTTGTGCACAAACCAAAGGAAACCAAGTCATGAGCACGTATGCTTGAGGAAGAATATCTCAGAATTCTATTATATAAGGTAGCACAGAAACGCAAAGACCCAGGTACATTTAATATTTCATGTATCATTGGTAATGTTAGAATCGATAATTGCATGCTTGATTTAGGCGCTTCGATAAATGTATTGTCGTATTCTTTATTTCAAGCTTTGAGTATTGGTCCTTTGAGGCCTACTGACCTAACTATTCAGCTGGCGGATCGATCGTGCACTACACCCGACGGTATGTTAGGTAATGTGTTAGTGCGTGTAGGAAAGCTTGTGTTTCTTGCAGGTATTACATGATGAAAATGAAGGATGAAGGTGCTAAAGATACCTCACGAGTGCTGCTAGGAAGACCATTCATGGCTACGGCAAAGACGAAAATTGATACATCTACGGGAGATCTTTCTATAGAGGTAGATGGGTAGGTGGTGCGCTTCAATATTTACAAATCAATGCAATATCCACCGGACACCGCTAAGATACATGCTTTGGCTATCGTTGATGATGCGGTGCTTGACTGGGATGTCGCTAATGGAAAAGATGCACTAGATGTTCCTAAGATTGAATTGAAGCCATTTCCGAATATTTTCATAGGCAAAGGTGAACCACTACCGGTCATAAATGAGAGAAGGATAAAAAATATGGTGGTTGATCACTTGAACGAGGCTTCTCGAGAAAAGAGTAACCTTAGGTGAATCAAATATTCAAAATTAAAGAGGTACCGTCGAGGCAACGACGTTAAACAAATGCAAATATTGAGAGGTAACCTAATTAAATTAATTAGTTGTTTTTAACACAATATCACATGTATTTTTTTCAGTCTCACGTGTTTCTCATACTTGGGTTGAACCATGGGGACGCGGTTCAGTTCAAGTGTGGGGTGGAAGTGTTAGTTTGTTGTGTAATCACGTTTATTTTTTAGCATGCATTGAGTCATTTTGTGAGCACGTTTTTTATTGCATGAGTTGTGAGTATGAAATATGTTGCATGATGTGATGAAATGCTGAATATTTTAATTGATGTTCTACTCTATTAAATTTTGATATATATTTTCACATATATTTTAAAAATTTGTGATGCAAGTGACTTGATGTATACTATTATTTTTGAGTTTAATTGTTTCCAAATACGGAGTTGATATAAAATGTCTTAGAGGGACTTGACACACGTTCGAAGGCTGAATGGAAAAAATATTATTACTCGTTGAATTTGTGGAGCCGACACACTAAGTTGAAAAAAATCATTATTTCTACAAATGCCGAGGGTTAGAAAGGTAAGTTCCCCATTGAAAGTATCCGTAGAAAATAAGAAAAACAACTTAAGCAATTTAATGCGGAAAATTTACTAATACCTTGAGCCAGAGAATGAGGTCAGGAGTCTAAAAAGACTATCTCCAAACAATTTAGTCGAAAACGTAAACTCAAAGGTAACTGGTAACATGTATTATTTAATTCTCTTGTTAATCATTTTTAATTAGAATGTGAGCATGAATTGATAAAATATTGAGAGTGAATATCATGATTAAATTCGGTATTTAGTCTTCAAAATTAATGATTTAAGTGTATACATGTCTTGAACTTTTTCTTGTTCGGGACGAATAAGGATAAGTGTGGGGTGGTTTAATGGAGCGTATTTATAAGATCCATCAAAACGTAAAATCCCATGATTTAAATATATTATTTCATGTATTATTTCACTTTTTTGTGTGATTCGTGTTATAGATGTATCAAGACTACTTTGACATTTTAATTCTTAAGAGGGTGTAATTTGAAGTCATTTGAAATCAAAGATTCAACCGCAAGAAACACAAAATTTGAATTCCTGCACCATCGCGGAGGGTAAGGAATGTACCATCGTGGAGAGTGTTGAATTTAGATAATTCTTCACCTTCCGCGGATAGTAATTCTTCAACCTCCGCGGCAGACCAAAAATGGCAAGTTGAATTAAACTTCAACCTTTGAAATGAGAAGCAATAATGCACCTCGAGCTACAAAAGAAGGTGACGGTTTTTATGGAATTTATGATCAAAATGCATATAAAAGGAAGAGAGGAAAACACCAAAAATAAGCCATCATTTGGCCATTGTTTTGGCTTTCTTTCCACCCATTTTCACATCATTTTCTCACATTTTGGAGAAATCATCAAGCTTGAAGAAATCTGGATTTTTGGAGAGGAAACCATCTCATTCTCAAGCCGTAGTGACAACGGAAGCAGATGAAGAAGGCCACATCTTCATCATCAAATTTGCGACAATTTTCTTACTTACAAACTTTCTTTTATTTTCTTGTATTTTGTTGTGATGAATCTAATGTTGTATTTTCTTGTATTTTGGGGAGTTGTTTGTTAACATATATTGATGATTGTTATTGCATGACTATTTTGTGTGAATTTTATTACAATTCTTTGTGCTTAATACATGCTTGAATGTTTATTTAGAGTAGCCTAGCGGTGAACTATATTAACATGTCTTACATGATGTTTGTTTGATATCATTTTAGTAAAGCCTAGCGGTGTAGCTATTTTGATATTTATTCAAGCTATTATCAATCTTTTTGAGAACTTAGCGGTTAATTGAAGATTAGGATATATTGAATTGTTTACATATTATCTTAGCGAATGTATGTTTGTTGTGTCTCTAGCGGGAACAATTAAATAAATTCACATTATTTTTACATGGTAATAATTATTTTATATTGCAAGCAACTACTTTAATTGGTGTGGTGATAGTTATATATTATTTGTTACTTGATACAAAATCAATTATTAAAAAACCCCTTTAGGAATTATTAGTGGAATAAAAAATATATTCTTGACTTAAATTGCTCTATCTTGGGTTCGACCCTACTTGCTGCTTGCTAGCTTGTAGGAATTATTATAAATTTAAGTTTGACACACTCAACGACGTGCTAGTCAATAATTTAATACTAAGGTTCTAGAAGGACGAATAAATAAATGTGAGACGGTGAGACATGATCTCAACCGCTGAATACTAATAATTCAACGTATGGGATTCTATTCAACTAAATAACCGTCAATCTCAACCGCTAGGGTTTTTTTGCAAATCTAACCGCCCATTATATAAAAACCAACTATAATCTCAACTGTAAATTAATCTAATCCAACAGTTAATATTCAGTCCTTCCATTTAATCTAAACTGTTTATTTTTCTTGAATTTTACCCTATAATTTAATATATTTTCCTTCCTTATTTTGGGTAAATGTATATCGAGAGGTTTAGATTTTATTCGACCAAGCTCAAGATTTTGATTCGATACATAACTTTTTACATCGGATATGGGTTAAACAATTGACAATATACAATCATGTAGCTGAATATTGAAAATATCTCTCGTTAAGTTTATTTGTTAACTTGAATGGTTTTGTTCACTTGATTTGGAATTGATCCTTCTTATTAGAATAATTAGTAAAATAAACAAAAAATATGCAAGTAATAAAATTACTGAACAATATAATAAGAAAGGAAATTAGTGATTCAGTAAAGAACAAATTAGAGATACAAAACAGTATGTGACTGAGTGACGAGCACGTCGTTGAGTGCTGCAAATTTGTCCCGACTCTCCTACTAGTATAGTATTGGCAAACTGGGGTCGAATCCACAAGGAACGGTGAGAAGTCGTCTTTCGTTCTACAATCTAAAATTGGGGTTTGTGAGTATGAGCAAATAAAAGAAAAGAAAACAGTTGCGCAAGTGAAACTGGCGCACACTCAGAAGGCAGTTACGAGATATGTAAATAAATATAAAAGAGATGAGCTCGGTTCAGATTCTTCACTATGAATTCCATGTTTATCATTGGTTACTAAAAATACATGATATAATGTTCACGTAGGTTAAGGTCCTGTCACAGCTTAATAACCTACACATACATTCCGGTCAAAGTCCGCATGATATTATTACTCAATCTAGTCTAGTCAACCACGAATCCGGTCAAGGTAGCTATCAACTATTCTAGTGTTACTCCTATCATTCACAGTCACGTACTCTGATAGTTTAACTATAGATAACAGATTCTACAACTAAGTCTACGGTGCAAGGCTTCGCTTAATTGTCTAACCTAATTATCATGCAATTGAGCTTGGAATAATAATACTAAACTTATCATGCAATTAAGAACAAAACCTCAAAACATGTCATTCAAAGATCTGAATCCAAACCGAATTCAGTAAGTTAGCTACTCATACTGAATGTATACATCTCAAGAATAAATATTGAACACTAAAGTAACAAAACAAATCTGAGTGACGCGTCGTCTGGCTCGCATCGGCAGCTCTCGCGCACAGCTCTCGCAGCTAGGTCAGAATTCCGCTTCTTTCTATTCGCGCAGCCGATCGCCTATATCTCGCCTCTTCACCCATCCGCGATTTCCTTCATGCTTTGTATATATACTCCTGCCTTCTAGGGTTTCCACGAATAATTAGGCAAGAAAATCTGTAGGAAATCATCTTTATCTCTAAAAATCAGCTTTGGGAATATCTTGATCTCCAAAAACCGAACTTAAAAATATTCTTTGCGCGTGATGACGTCATCGCTCCGGATATTTCTCTGATTGCTGACGTCATCGTGTTGCCCTGCTATGCGCGACCCATACTCGCGTGCCACACTGCTTGCGCGCTCATTGTCTTTTGGCCCTTTTTTTGTCACTTTGTTGTCTTTTGTTCAGAGATTCAGCCTTCTTGTTGCACTTTTTTTCTAACTCTTCTAATCAACCTGAGATACAAAACTACACCAAAAGCGTAATCTTATACTGAAGCACGCTCGGCGCTTTCCTTACAACAATATTGCCCTCCCACTCGGTGCTGGATTTTTGTTAGGCAATTTGTTTCTCTGGATACAACAGTCAAACCTTCACTCACATGCAGTCGATGTGAAGAAGGCGAATGAAAGACTATCTTCCACTATCACCGATACAAAATATGACTACAAACACATGCAGGGAGGATTGAGGTTTTTCCATTTTTTTTGTATCAAAATAGTAGGAGTATCCTTCTTAAATAATAATAAAATTATTAGTAGGGGTATTTGCATAAAACCACTAACATAATGTTATCTTTTACAAAACACCACCATTTTAACTACTTCCTTAGAAATTGTAAAACACGAACCACACGAAGCCTGAGTATAAAACTTCAAATCAGGCAATTGCAGAAAATCATCATTACAATGTCTTGTTTTGCAAAAAAATTACCATTTTAACAACTAAATACGAAATGACTATATTTAATATTCGCATTATCAAAAAACCACAATCTGAATATATATGTAACGCTAGAGAATGAGGCGGAGGCTACAATTCTGGCTATCTTTGATTAGTAAGGAATTATTCCTCTTGTTACTAAATTACGGTTCATTAATTTATGATCCACACTAGACACAAAACCAAATAGAAGCATATTTACAGTTGCGGGTATGGTGAGAGTTGTTATATCTTTAACACAGAGTTGAATCTTAAATATCAATATAGTACAACGATTAGAGTTTAAAAAAGTGATATAATAAATCATATATCATAGGGATAATGCGAGGAAAATTATTTACATTTGAACCGGGCATGGGTGTTCTTTTGCATTTTCTAGCATTATTTTGTTTATTGATATTCATCGAGATTAAATTGAAGCATCGTGTAGCTAGTAGACACTTATCAACGAGTAAAATTATCGTATAAGCCTCTGATCTACCATGAATAGTGTAGTTGGTAGTACTTTGATAAATAGTTATTGAAATGGTGGTTTTTCGTAAAAATGAGATTATAAAAGTGGCGGTAATTAACTTAAATATAAATTAATATTTTACTGCCACGCGTACACCCACTTTATGAAAGTTTTAACGAAATAGTGTCAATGGTGGTTTTTTGATAACAGAGGTATTATAACAGAGGCATTTTGTAATTAGTTGTTACAATGTTGGTTTTCTACAAAATGAGATATTATAATAGTGGGTTTCTGCAATTAACCCTTATTAATAACCTATCGTGACATAAAAACACATTAAACTTTATCAAGATGGTCACTAATAATTTAATTTTCTTTAAATACTTCCAACAATCCCCCACATAAAGATAATAAACTTAGAAGCGTAAGACTCAACTCAACATTGTGATAGTTTATACGGACTATATCTGCAAAGATAGGACTCACCATTAAACCTTCCCTTGGAAAGATATGTATTCTTTTCAGACTTTTCAATAGACACGATGTCCCTGAACTATTTGTCATATTGTGTAAATGAAGTACATATCTCCCACATATATATTCCTAACAATCTTTCATTTCTCATGGTTAGGTTCGTTACGGCCCTAAACCCCTACCTGGTTCTGCGAGAGTTGCTAAAGAACTAAGCCCACATAGTTCTCCTTTGAAGCGGTCACACTTCTCTCTAACGTAGATGATTCTCTTTCAAGATAACCAGCTTACCCTTTCATAATTTCCTTTATCCAAACTCTCAGAATCATTAAAAGCTTTGAGCTAACCTTGTACCTGAGTCAATATTTAAGTAACACATTAAGAATAGTGGCGTTGAGTTTCTCGACCCTTTGCCTTAGGATTAGTCAGTTCTATTTCTCGACGGGAGCAGGGAAGGGATATAACTCAGCGGTAGAATGTCACCTTGACGTGGTGGAAGTCATCAGTTCGAGCCTGATTATCCCTAAACCCAATGGAAGTTTTTTCCATTTTTACTTGCCCCCCTTGGGGGTAACCCCCACAGTGACCACACTGTGTCTTAACAATTAGGTTATCCCATTAAACCAAGTTCTTGGGATCTCCATTCATCATGGTTGGGTTTCTTGTTACCTCGACTTTATTTCAAAAGGCTTAAATCAAGCTCACCCCCTTTAACTTCTCTGCTATATTCTATTTAACACTCATGTTAACGGATCCGTTTGAGTCTCACTGAACCTTACATCTTCAATATAAAGAATTTTTTAGAAATGCCCTAGTTTCTAAAAATACTTTCCCAAATGCCCTACTTTTCAAATATGTTTCCCAAATGCCCTACTTTTAAAATACGTTTCCCAAATGCCCTATTTTGTAACCAATTCGGTCTTGTCAAGACCGAATTGTTACAAAAACATAATGTCCGGCCTTGTGAAAACCGGACTGTTTGAAAATAAATCAATCCGGTTCCACCAAGACAGGATTCCTTTCGAAAATATTTTATTGGTCAAATTGTCCTACGTGGTGCAGACTGGGCTGCCCAGTCAGTATTTTTAGAGTTCGGTTCTCATAAGACCGGCTAGGTCTGAAATATTACTCTGCGGCTGCCTCATTCCTCCTTCGACTCTGGCATCTCTCTTGCAACAATCCAATCCCCTGCGAAGCAATTTGGTAGTAGATCGACATGGCAGGATGGCATGCTAATGATTTTGAGGTTAGATTATGGTTTTAATTTTGAAATTGAGTAGTGTAATTAGGGTTGTAGGTTGTGGGTGTTATTAGGGTTATTGGATTTGTGTGATGTTAGGGTTATGAATTTAATGGTTTAGGGTTGTTGATTTTTCAATGGTATAGGGTTATTGGATTTGTGTGATGTTAGGGTTTTGAATTTTAGGGTTTAGGGTTGTTGATTTTTCAATAGTTTATGGTTATTGAATTGTTGTAAATTAATTTCGAATTAAGGGATTAATTGTGTTTGTTGGGGTTGTTGTTGTGTTATATAATTTGTTTATTTGGTGTTGGATATATTGTTGTTTTTGATGTGTTTGTAATTTGTTGATTTAAGGTTTTGAATCGAATATGTTGATGTTAATATGTTTTAATTTTGTTTATTAGGGTTTATTAATGAATATGTTTTTGTTAATATGTTGTGAAATTTGTTTATTTAAGTGGTGGATGAAATATGTTGTTGTTCTTAATATGTTTTGTAATATGTTTAGGTGTTAGATTGAATATGTTGTTGTTAATATGTTTTGTGATTTTTGTATAATGGTATAGATATTTATTTAGTCGGCACCACGTAGGACAATTTGACCAATAAAATATTTTCGAAAGGAATCCAGTCTTGGTGGAACCAGATTGATTTATTTTCAAACAGTCCGGTTTTTACAAGGCCGGACATTATGTTTTTGTAACAATTCGGTATTGTCAAGACCGAATTGGTTACAAAATAGGGCATTTGGGAAACGTATTTGAAAAGTTAGGCATTTGGGAAAGTATTTTTAGAAACTAGGGCATTTCTAAAAAAATCCAATATAAATGACTCCATTAAAGAGAAGTTGTATAATGATAATGTGTCATTAACATATTTGTCTAGGGTTACCATCAATATTTATATTGTCAACAATAATAAATTGATTATCTCAATATTCGTCCATTGTATAATATCCTTATTGACATACCGTCTAGACATTTTCAAACTCATTCTCAATAGACTTTTAACTGGAATAGTCAGTTTAGAGGATTTTGGATGTATCATTATCTCTCAAGGTGAAGACTCTAACTATCAGTGAAATTGAGATAGAGAATATCTTCAAAACCTTTTCATGTTGCAATCATGAATTACTTGTACCACTTACAAGTATACTCATTTGTTCGCGTACCTGAACTATCTCGAAACACAAATCACTTTTCCATATTCCACTATTGAGAGAACATTCATATCTTCATAGATATGTGTTGCTTATAACATAATTGATCGACATGACACATGACTCTTTGTAATACAATAATTTTTAATTCATAAATCACATTTGCAAGTGTTTAATCCACATTTGAACTTAAATACATGATAGAGCACTTTTGTTTGCTGTTTTAAGTCATTTACACTGCTTAGATTCTAACATATTTTAGTATAAGATTACGCTTTCGGTGTAGTTTTGTATTTCAGGTTTAAAAGAAGAGTTAGAACAAAAGTGCAACAAGAAGGCTGAAGCTTGGAGCAAAAGACAACAAAATTGACAAGAGCCAAAGATCAGCGAGCGCGCGAATAGTGTGGCGCGCCAGTCTTAGTCGCGCAGAGTAGAGCAAAACGATGACGTCAGCAATCAGCGAGATATCCGGAGCGATGACGTCATCACGCGCAAAGAATATTTCTAAGTTCGGTTTCTGGAGATCAAATATTCCCAAAGCTGATTTTTAGAGATAACGATGATTTCCTACAGATTTTCTTGCCTAATAATTCTTGGAAACCTAGGAGGCAAGACTATAAATACAAAGCTTCATGGAAATCACAAGAGATGTACATAGAGGCGCAGATAGAGGTCAATTGAAGAAGGATCGAAATTCTGCCGGCGCAAGACTGTTACGCGCACTGACGACGCGCGCACCAGGCTATAGTGTTTTTACTTGTTGTTTACATATAGATATTGAGATGAATATGTTCAGCATGTCTAGCTAACTTGTTGAATTCAGTTTAGACTTTGATCTATGAATTATATGTTTCGAGGTTTTATTCTTAATGCTTGACCTGTTTAGTATTATTACTCCGAGCATACTTGCATGATAACTAGTTTAGATAGTTAGGCGAAGCCTTTACCCGCAGACCTAATTATAGACTCTATTATCTATCGTTAAACTATCAGAGGTACGTTACAGTGAATGATAGGAGTAGCACTAGAATAGTTAATCACTACCTTTACCGGATTCGTGATTAATTAGACTAGGCTGGGTAGTAATATCATATAGACCTTTACCGGAATATATGTGTAAGTTATTAAGCCTTTACCGGACCTTAACTTGCGTGAACAAATTGTCATAGATCCTTAGAAAAACCTGTGATAAACATAGAAGTTCATAGTGATAAGTCTAAGCTGAGCTCATCTCATATTTATAGTTTACACTCGTAGTTAATTCTGTGCGCCAGTAGTGTTCACGTTTCTGTTTCTTTCTTTTACTTGTTTTCACTCACAACCCCAATCTTTAGTTTGTAGTTAAAAGGAGATTTCTCACCGTTCCTTTGTGGATTCGACCCCAGCTTGCCAATACTATACTAGTAGGAGAGTCGGGACAAATTTGCAGCACTCAACGACGTGCTCGTCAAATTTTGGCGCCGTTGCCGGGGAACGGCTAGAGAAGTTTTCTTTTCTTTTCTTTTCTTTTTCTTTTTCTTTTTGTTATCTACTTTTCTTTTTATTCCTTTACTTTTTATTGTTACGTTTAATTTAGTTGTTATTTTTGTTTTGTATGGAAGATATTGGTGAGAACAGTGTAATCGACAAAAGAAGAGAGACTCCAGACGCGCCAGTGCGCAACGCCGAGAACATCTTTGCTCGTCTACACCCAGCTGAACTCGAAGCAATCATAAGAGAAGTACGCAGAGATTTAGAGTTCAGAATGGACGCTGAGATACCAAGGAATGACAACCTGCCTCTAAACAATATGGATATACGTGCGCCAGATCCTGTCGCGCGCGTACCTGCGCAACCAGTGGCATGACGCACCATCAAAGAGATGTCGGCTCTTCAAGTCGCTAACCAACCCTGGTGCATCGTACTGCCTCCTGATGGTCACTTCGAACTGAGGACTCAGCTTGTTCACTACATACCAAAGTTCCATGGTATGGCTAGTAAGAACCCAGTTAAACACGTTAGAGAGTTCGCGGCCATCTGTGAGAATATGAGGAATGGGAACGAGGACCCAGAGTTGCTGAAACTAAGAGCCTTCCCATTTTCATTATGTGTTTCAGCTCGACAATGGTTGTGGGGCTAGCACCCAGTTCGATAAGGACGTGGCCCGAGTTGCAGGAACGGTTCTTCGACAAGTTCTACCCTGCGGCTAAGGTGTCACTACTCAGAAGAGAGCTAGCCGCGCCAAAGCAGTTACATGGAGAGTCGTTATCTGAGTATTATGAGCGGTTCAGGGAACTAGAAGCGAACTGCTACAATCATGGACTCTCGCAACATGTGCTGATCGAGAACTTCCTAAATGGACTTATTGAGATGGAACTCAGACTTACTGAGATGGAGGCAATGTGAGGAACATGTATCCGGAGGATGTATGGAAGTTAATAGAGGACACGGCTGATCAAGTCAGATATCAGGTTCCTTTAGAGAACAACCATGCCAGATCACTGCATCAAGTGGACGTAAACGGAGAAATCAAGGAACTGAAGGACATGATGCAGAAACTGATGATGAAGCATAGCGCCGATGTTAGAACATGTGAATTCTGTCACGCCACAGACCGTATGACAGACGCATGCCCCTCCCTTTTTGAAGAACACGCAGATGTTAATGCAGTAGGAGGATGGAATAATGGTCAGCCTAGGCAAGGACAACCTAGATTTGGTTTAGCTGAGAACGGGTTTAGTTGGAAGAACGAGCAGAATTTCCAGAGACCGCGCGCTGACTGGCGCGCGCAACCTCTAATGCACCCACTGGCACGCGACCTTACGCACCAGCTGCTTCCTATAACCCGCCGCATAAACGCACTGAAGGGCCAGTGCAGTACAACCAGCAGCCAAAGAAGTCATTAGAAGAAATTGTGGGTCAGTTGGACGAGACCGTGCGAAGGGGAATGAAGAGCAAAATGATAAATGGTTCAAGTTGATAGAAAACCAGCTCACTCAGATTGCCACCACTGTAAACGAGTTAAAGGCTAGTGATGGCAATCTGCCTTCTCAGGTTATTCAGAACCCGAAGGGAAGTATTAACATGATCCAGATGGACGCGCCACAACTAGACTTAACCAGCGCGCCAGTTGATACGCGTGTTACTGATGACGCAGCAGAACCGAGTACAGATTCAATCGTCGCACCAGTTTTCACGCAAGTAATTCCTGACGCTCAGAATAGACGGATGAAATCATGCTGAATGATTTCCAAGCTAGTCTAAAATTATGTTTGGCTCCAGATTTGCCAGAGAAACTCGCTGATCCGGGAACTTTCACCATTCCATGCACCATTGGAGACACGTTTGCAAGTGAGTGTATGCTAGACTTAGGAGCCTCGGTGAATTTGCTACCTTATTCATTGTATTCCACGTCATCTATGGGACCTCTAGAGCCGACAGATATTGGTCTATTACTTGCGGACAACTCACGGACCGAAGCAAAGGGTAAGATTGAGGATATCTTGACTCATGTCGGTGGACTCAAGTTTCTAGCAGATTTTATGTAGTTGACATGAATAAGCCAAATACTGAAGCAAGAGAAACAGTTTTGCTCGACCGACCCTTCATGAGAACCGCTAAAGCATGGATTGACGTTGGCAATGGTATCGTGACATTACAGGATAAGAAATGAAAACTCAGATTAGATGTCATGAACTGAATAAGATTATCTGAAGAACCGATAGTAGAAAGCCAAGTCAAGTTTAGAGACAAAGCTGCTACATCTAGACGGACGCACTCTGAGATATTGCGCGCCAACCAGAGGATGATACCCATGGCGCGCCAGAACAACACGAAGAGCAAGCCACCTGATAAGAAGAGCAGAGAGCGAGGTAGAGAGCAGTGTGATACTTGGGACCAGCACAGGAATGCGGAGAAGGTGCGCAGGATGGTGCTACAGAACAGAGCTGCGCGACTCAAGGACGCGCAAGGGTTAACCTGCGCACTGCCTGGCGCATACGAAGGGAGTAACACGCGAACCTTCGCGTTTTCTATTTCTCTTCCCTCCGATCATATTAACTATATTTTATCTACTGATACTAACTCACCTAAATTTTTGCCATGCAGAAAAGATGATAATACAGAAGTAGGCAAAAGTTTAAGTGTCTGGGAGGAGATCCGTGCGCTATAAGTGCGCATTTGCGTCGAGCTAACGACGTTAAACAAAGCACTCGTCGGAAGGTACTCTGACAAACTTAATTTAGTTTTATTTCCGTTTATTTTTGTGTGTGTTTGAGTTTTGCTTAGTTTTAGCTTAGTTTTAGTTTTAGGTTTGTTTTAGTTTTAGGCCCATGTAGTTTTGGGCCATGCATGCATGTGGGCTTTTTGTGCTATAAATATATGATGTGGGTTTCATTTTGTGTCACTTCTCAGTTTCAACTTATCTCACTAAACACAAAAACCCAAAGCCACCAAAGCCACCGCCGAGCGCCGCCGCCGCTGATGGAGCGTATTTATACGATCCATCATTGTCTTATTTCCGTTATTCTTATATGCTTTATTTGCGAAATATTACCTTGTTGTAGTGTTTTGCGTTTCAGACATATTTGGAGTGCAATGGAGATTTTACACGCTTATCGAGCAATTCTAGACTAATTCAGAGCACGGAAACGAAGAAAAAGCTGGATGACATCATGCTGATGTCAGCCGCGGACGTTGCTGCGTTTATATCCGCGGACCTTACTAAATATCCAGAAATATTTAAGGGTTCGAGGATATTATTCAAGAGGGGTCCGCGCGACCTTCGGCCCAGCCCAGTTCGGAAAATTCAGCATCTTTTGATTAGGGTTTCACACCTAATTGGAAGATCATCTTTGGACGGCGAAATTCCAGAGCTTAGAGTAAAGAAACGGCGATCAAGCTTCAACCTTAGTCTTCAGAAATCGATAACTCTTCGAACTCAATTTCAGTCAATTTTATTTTGTTACAATGTTTACAATGAGTAGCTAAATTTCCCTACAGTTTGGGGAATTGAGTTGCAACGTTGTATGAGACTGTTGAATAGCACTTTTTATTCTAGTGAATTCTGTTCTGTGTTATGTATTGCATGTATTGTTATTTGCCTAACTCAGCCTAGCGGTAAACTTAGGTTTATATCAACTGCATGATATCTAGTTGAATTATCATAGTAGTAAGGCCTAGCGGTGGAGCTATTGTGGTCGTTTGATTAGGTTATTGTTACATCTTCTTGAGACTCTAGCGGGTAATAGAAGATAGAACTAGAATTAGGTAACTACCCTAGCGGGACTATCTGAGTAGAACAACTATAATTCATTAGGTTGAAATGTGTCTGGTCTGTGATTACTAGTTGCAACGAGATTCTCTGAACTGTGTTTTCTCATTTATTAGTCAAACCTTTAGTTTTAGTTTACAAACAATTTTTAAACAAACCCCTGATAGGAGTAGATTAACTGGTAGATTAATTCCTAGACTAGATTACTTTCCCTTGGGATCGACCCTACTTACTGCTACACTAGCTTTTAGTAGGAATATAAATTTAGATTTGCAGTGCACAACGACGTGCTGTCAAATTTTGGCGCCGTTGCCGGGGATCGAACCCGGGTCACCCGCGTGACAGGCGGGAATACTTACCACTATACTACAACTGAAATCTGATGTTTTGTGATGTTTGTGCTTGATGATATAAATGCTTTTGAGTTGAGATATCTGGTGATGTAGAGTTGATAGAAATGTCCTAGAGGGATTTAACATTCATTCTGATATTTGCATGAATAATTGCACTATATGTTGAGTTGATATTGTGGCATTCCGAAAGTGTTGAAAAGATTATCTAATCTCTTGTCTGAGTAACCGGGAAAAGAGATGAGCGACCCTCATCTTGACTCGCGTAGAAAGGACAAGATGAGAAGTGAAATCCATATGTGATAGTTCATTGGCAACGAATGTTTTTTTGTTTTATATTGGTTATTGACTAGTGCCGGGGGTTAGGAAGAAAACCAAGATACTTCCCACTTGAGCACTTGCTTTAACCAATGGCACAAGCCAAAATAAGGCAAGCCATCAAAAAAAAAATCAGAAAATTCAGTAAAAAAAATGAATAAAAGGTTGTTGTTGCCAATGAATTTATCCAATAGTGTGATTCGGATGCCGTGGTAAAAACTCAACTGTTAGTGCGATTAGGATTGTGAATTGAAGAACGAAGTTAGGAATCTGAAAAGGACTATCTCTACATTATTCATTGATATCTTGACTTGAGTATTCTATATTGTTGAGTGCAGATTGAACATTATTGATGATGATTGTATGCAGGTGTTGATGAGATGATTAGATAGAATATCATAAGTTGGATCGCCATGTAGTTACAGTATGCTTTGATTGGTTCAAATCCGTAGTGTAGAATTTTACTTGTTCGAGACGAACAAGGATAAGTGTGGGGGAGTTTGATGGAGCGTATTTATACGATCCATCATTGTCATATTTCCGTTATTCTTATATGCTTTATTTGCGAAATATTACCTTGTTGTAGTGTTTTGCGTTTCAGACATATTTGGAGTGCAATGGAGATTTTACACGCTTATCGAGCAATTCTAGACGAATTCAGAGCACGGAAACGAAGAAAAAGCTGGATGACATCATGCTGACGTCAACCGCGGACGTTGCTGCATTTATATCCACGGACCGTACTAAATATCCAGAAATATTAAGGGTTCGCGGATAATATTCAAGAGGGGTCCGCGCGACCTTCGGCCCAGCCCAGTTCGGAAAATTCAGCATCTTTTGATTAGGGTTTCACACCTAATTGGAAGATCATCGTTGGACGGCGAAATTCCAGAGCTTAGAGTAAAGAAACGGCGATCAAGCTTCAACCTTAGTCTTCAGAAATCGATAACTCTTCGAACTCAATTTCAGTCAATTTTATTTTGTTACAATGTTTTCAATGAGTAGCTAAATTTCCCTACAGTTTGGGGAATTGAGTTGCAACGTTGTATGAGACTGTTGAATAGCACTTTTTATTCTAGTGAATTCTGTTCTGTGTTATGTATTGCATGTATTGTTATTTGCCTAACTCAGCCTAGCGGTAAACTTAGGTTTATATCAACTGCATGATATCTAGTTGAATTATCATAGTAGTAAGGCCTAGCGGTGGAGCTATTGTGGTCGTTTGATTATGTTATTGTTACATCTTCTTGAGACTCTAGCGGGTAATAGAAGATAGAACTAGAATTAGGTAACTACCCTAGCGGGACTATCTGAGTAGAACAACTATAATTCATTAGGTTGAAATGTGTCTGGTCTGTGATTACTAGTTGCAACGAGATTCTCTGAACTGTGTTTTCTCATTTATTAGTTAAACCTTTAGTTTTAGTTTACAAACAATTTTTAAACAAACCCCTGATAGGAGTAGATTAACTGGTAGATTAATTCCTAGACTAGATTACTTTCCCTTGGGATCGACCCTACTTACTGCTACACTAGCTTTTAGTAGGAATCTAAATTTAGATTTGCAGTGCACAACGACGTGCTGTAAGCCGCGGCCCAACCCAAAATTTTGTGATTTTCGGCCAGAACGTAGATCTCAGTGCAGGTATTCTGCTTTTCAAAATTCAGTGCATTTGGATCAGTTTTGGTATATCAATTGTCCAGTAGAAGTTTAGATCTAGATCTGCACAATGCTCGCGCGTGACAGGACACGCGCGCCAGTTTAGTTATTTTCGTGCTATATTTTGCTGCGTACAATGTCTATCTGTGTGGATCAGTCCGAGAAGCTGGATTTTGAGGTCAAATATAGAATGTACAATAGGTGCAAAGTGCTACCTACGGTTTTTGTTGATGAGGAGTTTCTCCGGGAAATGGGTCTGTACGAGGAGGTACACGCGGCGTTTGCTGCAACAGGATGGGCCTCGTTTATGGAGCTTTCTTGTGACATTGATGTGGAAGACGTGCTGGAGTTCCTCGCATCACATGAGGGGCTCGCGGATAGAATCATGTACCGCCACAGGGGCGTGTACTATGAGGCCACGCCATCACAGTTTGGCGCGGTCAAGGGATTTGACAGGATGCGTGGCGCAGCAGTGGATGAGCACACCGATCAAGAGGCATGGGATGACTGGACTGATGGCACCAGGCCATACGCTGGTGGAAGGAGTTTGGGGACGGAGCTATTGGATCCGAAGATGTTCTATCTTCAAAGGCTCGTCTCTCATTCCATTCTGGGCCGGTACAATGGATCTCAGAGGCCCGGGCTAATGGATATGGAGGTTTTGAAGGGCCTCTATTATGGGAAAAAGGTGCGCTACACGCGCGTGCTCACCAACTATTGGGAAGTGGTGAGCATGAAGGGCCCGCTGCTTTGCGGAGGACTGATCACGCACTTCCTACGTGCGCTGCACATGGAGCCTGGGTTGAAGAACACACCATTGTCCTGGCAGAGTTTCTGACGCGCCAGAAGATGTGTCTCTACAAAGGAATCACAATCCGCGGGGATGGTACCGCGTACTGGAGCTACAGGCCCGGGTTGGAAAGTGTCAGGGCTGCGCCAGAGGTAGTGGCGCAAGAGCCAGTGGTGCCCAGAAGGAACAGGCGCCAGACAGGACGTGCACGAGCTGAATCTAGCGCACAAGTGCAGATTGATGAGCGCTGGGTGTTCAACGCCCAGCGTGTGATGGAGTACATGGCGCCACAGGGTGCCAACCTAGACTTGACGCCGCCTAGAGGATGGCGTGTTGGAGACCCGATTCCGCAAGGGTACGAGCTGCAGAGTGAAGATCCTATTAAAGAACTCTCCCGGTCATTTTCTACTTCGTTTTAAATGTTGTGTAATTGGTGTCTGAACTTATCGGTGGTTGACTTGTGTGAACCGTTTGTTTTAAAACACATGTATTTTGACTTGGTATTATGTTCTAAACGGTGTTTTTATTTCAATCGGTGTTTTGACTTATTTCGGTGGTATGGCTATATTCTGAATTGTAATTGGTGCAAACTGTTGTACATGCATGCATGCTACTGCTTTCTTTACTAGTTGTGCATAACGTGAGGACACGTTTTTGTGTAAGTGTGGGGGGTAGTAGTACATCTATCTTAGGAGTAGTTTAGGTTAAATGTTTTCGTTTTTTTTAGTTTAGACTTGCTGACATGTGAAAATCTCAAGAGGTAATTGTGCGCAAGAAGCATTGGCGTGCGCAACCTGTGTGCGTACTCGTGCACCTGCGTAATTTGTGCTTATATGACATATTCTGAAATTTTGTGTCTCTTGAGTGGAATAAAGAGGGATGTGGAGTTGATAGAAACGTCCTAGAGAAGCAGTCAACCGAACCAAACTTGAGGAGCGGTTGTATGGTTATGAGTGTTCGTGGAGGTTGGTACTTCGCGGTCAAAGGTTAGAGAGAAAGCTTGTCACGCAGATGCCGAAGGCGAAACCCTAATGGCATGACGAGACGGGAACACAGACCGTCTTCGCTGAAGTTAGTCGCTCAGGAAGGGGCGCGCGGTTGCAAACGCGTGGCCTGACTTCCGCGCCGCTGGACAGAAGCGAGAGCGGGGCGTGTTCCATAGCTGCTATCCGAAGGCCATGATTGGAAACCGTTTTAGGGAAGAATTAAGATCCGGACCAGAAAAAGAAGTATTCAATTCAAAGTTAAAGCTCAGAAAGCCGAGACAATGAAAAGAAGAAAATTGTGCAACAAGTATATCAAACTGTCCGGGAACAATAAGGTGAAGCGTCAAAGACGTAAAGCTCAGAAACCCTAAGACGCGGATCAATCACGTATCAGAAAAAGCGAATACGAATAACCATGCAGTTGCAAATCAAAAAGAATTCGATGACCGGTGTTTAAACAGGACTATCTCCCAATCATCCGAATTGATATGCATTCCACAAGAGAGGTACAACAAAGTTTGAATTAATTGCTTAAATCAGTTTTGTGTTGTATAATCACAGTTGCGCAGGTTATGTGAGTGGCGCAGATGAGTGCGCAGTAAGTCCAATAATCACGCATACATTACAAAAGAGGTAAGGAAGCTAGCTTGTTCAGGGACGAACAAGAGTAAGTGTGGGGGATTTGATAGAGCACTTTTGTATGCTGTTTTAAGTCCTTTACACTGCTTAGATTCTAACATATTTTAGTATAAGATTACGCTTTTGGTGTAGTTTTGTATTTCAGGTTTAAAAGAAGAGTTAGAACAAAAGTGCAACAAGAAGGCTGAAGCTTGGAGCAAAAGACAACAAAGTTGACAAGAACCAAAGATCAGCGAGCGCGCGAGTAGTGTGGCGCGCCAGTCTTAGTCGCACAGAGCAGAGCAAAATGATGACGTCAGCAATCAGCGAGATATCCGGAGCGATGACATCATCACGCGCAAAGAATATTTCTAAGTTCGGTTTTTGGAGATCAAATATTCCCAATGCTGATTTTTAAAGATAAAGATGATTTCCTACAGATTTTCTTGCCTAATAATTCTTGGAAACCCTAGGAGGCAAGACTATAAATACAAAGCTTCATGGAAATCACAAGAGATGTACATAAAGGCGCAGATAGAGGTCAATTGAAGAAGGATCGAAATTCTGCCGGCGCAAGACTGTTACGCGCACTGACGATGCACGCACCAGGCTATAGTGTTTTTACTTGTTGTTTACATATAGATATTGAGATGAATATGTTCAGCATGTCTAGCTAACTTGTTGAATTCAGTTTAGACTTTGATCTATGAATTATATGTTTTGAGGTTTTATTCTTTTGCTTGACCTGTTTAGTATTATTACTCCGAGCATACTTGCATGATAACTAGTTTAGATAGTTCGGCGAAGCCTTTACCCGCAGACCTAATTATAGACTCTATTATCTATCGTTAAACTATCAGAGGTACGTTACAGTGAATGATAGGAGTAGCACTAGAATAGTTAATCACTACCTTTACCATATTCGTGGTTAATTAGACTAGGCTGGATAGTAATATCATATAGACCTTTACCGGAATATATGTGTAAGTTATTAAGCCTTTACCGGACCTTAACTTGCGTGAACAATCTGTCATAGATCCTTAGAAAAACCTGTGATAAACATAGAAGTTCATAGTGATAAGTCTAAGCTGAGCTCATCTCATATTTATAGTTTACACTCGTAGTTAATTCTGTGCACCAGTAGTGTTCACGTTTCTGTTTCTTTCTTTTACTTGTTTTCACTCGCAACCCCAATCTTTAGTTTGTAGTTAAAAGGAGATTTCTCACCGTTCCCTGTGGATTCGACCCCAGCTTGCCAATACTATACTAGTAGGAGAATCGGGACAAATTTGCAGCACTCAACGACGTGCTCGTCAGTACACTTATATCACATTCATTGATTTTGATATGATTGATATGATGATAGCATAATTGTAACTTAATAAAAAATCATTACATTGATTAGGTATATCTAACCCGACATTTGAAAGTGTTGTTCAAATTTAATACTTTATCATGATGACAAGTCTCTTATGTTTTATGACTCACAATCATGGTATTCACGTCGTCGCCCAGTCGTCGTCCAGTCGGCGACATATCGTCCTGGCGTTTTTTTGAGATCCAAAACGGACGCCATGGAGATCAGTCGCTAGGAGCTTCGGAAGAGTTGGAATAGCTCTATGAAGCACCGGTACGGCTTCAAGTTGCCGTCTCCCGTACCGTGTGCGCGTCTGGTGCGTCGTGGGTGCGACAGCTCTCCAAGTTCCCTTTTTTTCTTCCTCTCGGATCAACAAGCGGCTGCCATATGAAGATGCAAATAAAATGCAATTAGGTCAAACAAACAGTGAAATAAAATCCCAACAGGCCCAATTGATATACAACTTCAATTTAAGCCTTAATTTTACAAGAATAAGACCAAATAAACCCTAGAAATTTACAGTAAATCATAAAAATTAATAATTCATTATAATAACTTAATGAATTTACAAATATACCCTAAACTATGAGAAAATGCAATAAAATATACCAAAAAACACTAATTAATTTATTTTTACAATATATCAGTATTATTTCAAGCTAAATAAATAATTTTTTACATATTAAATACATATTACGCCGTATCGCCATATAACGACTAGACTTTTGCCATAATGACTAGGCTTCTTGGCGGTAGATTAGCGCCATGATTCGCCGAGGCGCTGTGAAAACAATGCTCACAATAACACATTGTGCTTAAAATCATCAATTATTTATATGTATTTACTTTTCGTGTCAACTCTTGATATTTTCCTTACATTGGTTTTTACTTTAAGTTTTTCGCTGCTCTCTCAAGCGAAACACAAGTGAGTAATACTGACTCTAACTAGTCATACTTTGTTGACATACAATTCAAATCTCATTCTCATTATAAATTTACAACACTTTCATTAATACGAAAGAAGGAATTCCATAATAAATGTGCTCATGCACCAACTTACTTCCAACTAGATCTGCAGACCTAATTCTCATCAAAGCCGCATTACTGGTTTCACTTACAAAGGGATCATAACCATATCCATCAAACTACACTCTAAATAGTCACAAGCCACAAAGTCGGCTCATACGGTCAGAGACAAAGACAATGACTACTGAGCACACTTAGTTCATCCACGCTACTTATTACACTTTGGTTTTATCAAGTCATGTGCATCTCAACTCAATTGTGTTAAGCCTCGATCAAACGTCAGATGATCACTCTAAACATATTCATGAGTTTTAGCTACATGAAGGTCCATTGAATCACTCTCTTCCCCAAGACCACATGTCCAACTAATGAGTCATGCTCCAATTCCCTGATCAAATTTAAATCCAAAGATTACCGTCAACCGAGCACTCGGGCTTATTATTGAAACATGACTACTCAGTCTCATTAGTTAACCATTCACTTGCAATTAATTGCAGGGTTTATTGCCGAAAACCACCTCTTATAGGGCGTAATTGCCGAAAACCACCTCTTATACATTTTATTGCCAAAAACTACCCGTTGTTCGTTTGACTTTTGTTGACCGACACATTTTAACGAAAAACGTTCAATTAGTGTTAAATCTCCGTTAGATGGATTAATTAGGTTAATTAATTAGGTTAATTCAATTAATTAGGTTACGTCCTATAAGGGGTGGTTTTCGGCAATTACGCCTATAAGAGGTGGTTTTCGGCAATCTCCGACGGGTGGTTTAACCTAGTTGTTTGATGCACAATTATTTGCATATCGATTGAAATATATTACTATATTCTATATTAGACTCTTTGTGCAACAATTACTATATTCGATTGAAATAAAGTAAATATGAAAGAAGTTAGGGGTAAAATGAGACTCTTTGTGCTTTATACATACGATAGATGGATATATATATAGAGAGAGAGAGATTGTATCATGTGGATCCTCTCAATTTGGTGGTGGATCCCCTCTTGCATCCGTTGATTGCATTTTTTGGATGCATCAGATTGCGGCACGTATGTGCATTTGTCATGTGCACATCACGTGTGCACATGACAAATGTACACGTGCAAGTCACATGCTTCATTAATGCGTTGACACAATCTGGTGCGTCCAAAAAATGCAATCAACGGTGCAAAAGGGGGTCCAAGAGTCCACCAAATTGAGAGGATCCACATGATACTTTCCCTATGTATATATGATGGAAAAAAATCAAGGAGGACATCCATTTATACGTAGGACAGTAGGACATCATCTCAACCATTTATTTCTAATAATCTAATAATTGAATGGGTCGATTAGATAGACAGGCGGAGTAATACAAAAGTGTGAAATATTTGGGGTGGTTTTCGGCAATTACGGCCTATAAGAGGTGGTTTTCGGCAATTATCTCTGTTAAGATTTGGGGTTGAATTAATTGAATTTTATTAACCTAATTAATTGAAATAACCTAATTAATGCCTAATTAATCCATCTAACGGAGATTTAACACTAATTTAACGTTTTCCGTTAAAATGTGTCGGTCAACAAAAGTCAAACGAACAACGGGTGGTTTTCGGCAATAAAATGTATAAGGAGTGGTTTTCGGCAATTACGCCCTATAAGGAGTGGTTTTCGGCAATTACGCCCTATAAGAGGTGGTTTTCGGCAATAAACCCTTAATTGCATTCATGACTTTATAAAGTTAAACCATGGAAGTCAATTAGAGTTTCCTAATCAATCAAGATTCTATTCCAAGGCACCTGGCTTGTCAAGCCGCTACCATACACTCAGATAATGCTGTAATATATATTAATTTTAATAAATAAAAATACATTTTTACAGCTTTTAGAATATAATAAATGCTTTAAAATTATAATAAATAATTTAAAATCAAATAAATATATAAATTAAAGCGTTTATTATGTTTAAAAGGACTGTAAAAGACCTATTTTTATTATTTTTAAGTTAAAAAATAATTTATTTTTGAAACACAAAGGGATGACTTGTCGGTTATTTTTGAAGCCACAATTCATCTCCCCAAAATACCCCTATAATATTTCATATTTTCATATGTTATATGTTTATTGATTACTTCATATAAACTATACTATAAAAATTAATAAAAGCAATGTGCACATATGTGCACAAAATTACTAGTTATGTTTAAAAGGATTGTAAAAGACCTATTTTTATTATTTTTAAGTTAAAAAAATCAAGTAATTTTTTTTAATTTGTTGTTTAGTTAAGCATTTAAACACTCAACTTGTAACATTCGATTTTTAAAAATAACATGAGAACATATCAGAATTTTAAATCATTGTCATTTAAAAATTTGTACAGTGTCTCTCTACTTAGCAATAGATTGAACAATGTACATTTTGATCAACTATACTTTTTATTAATCAATACACAACAAAAATGCAAGTAAATAATTTTTTCAAAGTAAATGAGTAATCAACTTCATAAATCAAACTTTCAACTAATTTTTTTTATAATCAACAAATTCTGAAGTAAAAACAAAATAAATAACAATAGTTTACAACAACGCTTATTATATTTAAGCGTTGTTATAAATGATATACGACACCGCTTATACAAATAAGCGTTGTCGAAAGTATATTAACTACAGCGCTTTTATATACAAGCGTTGTAAAAAGATCTTGAAATTCGATTTCTTTAGTATAAAAATAAATTTAACTTTTTAACAGCGTTTTTAACTTATTAAGCGCTGTTGAATATTTAAAATGACCTGATTGGTCGACTCGGTTACGCGCAGATTTTAATCCCATTCGTTGATTTAATCAATCTAACAGTCCACATTCGATATTTAAAATATCAGAATTTTTCAGTTCTCCGCAACAAACTTCCCGCTCCAATCTATCTATATATATTAAATTATGCAACAAACTTCTTGCTCAGAATTTTTTTATGTCAAAGTTATTATACTTCCGCTCGTTTCAAGTAAGGATAAACTGCTTTTCATTGAGTGTTTGTGTTTTACATTGAAATTTTTCGTTAAGCTTCAATGTTTTACTCCTTTTTTATTTGATATTAACTCTGTTTTGTAACATATTTTTTGTAGATTTGTCAAATTGTATGACACATGTCGAGGGCAATGAGACAAATTCAAGACGAGCAATGAGACAAATTCAACACGAAGGCCAGGATTTTGGTCCATAATTTTATGTTTAATACTGTTTGTAAAAAAATCAAATGTTAAAATTGATTTCAATTTGATTGTTAAATTACAATTTAAATAAAAATAAAAAGGTTTCAAATCAAAACTGATTGTCCTTAAAGCGGTTATAAATATTATTAATATTTCCGAAACTGCTTTTTTAACCTCGCAAAATATTATAATAAATATTCCTTTGCTTTGAATATTAGCTGAATATAACTCTAATAATTGACAGCGCTTTTATTTTGAACGCTGTAAAATCAAAAATTTGTTCAATTTTTTATTTAAATTTGAAAATAATAAACTATTTTACAGCTCTATATTCAATAGGCGCTGTAAAATATGTTTAACATACGACATCGCTTTTCTTGTTAAGCGCTGTTGTAAGGGTATAATATTTAACAGCGTTTTTTTCCAGCGCTATAAAAAAATCAGCATTTATAATTTAAACGCTAAAATATATACAATTTAAGACAATGCTTTTCAAAATAAGCGATGTCGAAAATTCTACGTTATAACAGCGCTTTTTAATATTTAAACGTTGTAAATGTTTTCATAAACAACAGCGCTTCTTATTTTTAAGCGTTGTTGTAACTACAGATCTTTAACAACGTTTTTATTTTAAGCGCTGTCAAACAATAATATAAATAACAACGTTTTTTTAGCGCTGAAATATATGTAATTTATGAAAGCGCCTATTAGAAAAGAGCTGTCGAAAATACTTATAATAGACTTCGTTTTTCCTGTTAAGCGCTGATAAAAGTAACAACAAACAACAATGCTTATTTAAGCGTTGTTATATCTAACAGTCATACAACAGCGGTCGATTTAACAGCACTTCTTGAAGCGCTGTTAAATTGTTAAAAAACGCTGTTAAATGGTTGATCTATAGTAGTGTCACCATGGTTTTATATCGCATAGGAAGAGACGTGAATTGAAATTTCAAAATGTAGTTAATGGGTGGTGAATGCAAGGAATAATGGACAACAATGATGGAGATGCAAATGAATTTAACAATAGTAAATGCAATAACGTCAGTTAGAAAGAGGATGAGCCGGTGGATTTATTGTGAAACTGAAGAAGAATAATGTAAAAGCTGTGGACAAAGAAAACACAATCGATGAAAAAGAAAATGAAAGAAAGTGAAGCGGAAAATGTATAAAAGTGTGGACACCATTAAAAGGGTGTTAAGAATGATGAAAGAGGTGGCGCAGATTATTCATCAATCAGGGGTTAGATTTTTCTATCTTTGTAGGACATCATAATGATCTAATGTCAATGCAAAAAATGCAACCTACACATGCTGTAATATATCAATATCATTCATCAAGTTGGATTACGACAGGGTGATGATTAAGTACAAGTGAAAGTTTTACGACAAGTTTATTTTTCGCATCCAAATTAATTATGGAGTCAAAGTTAGATATTGGCAAAACGACAAATCATGTGATCATCTATATGACAAGTTGTGGTGTTTACATACTTCCAAGTCAATCACTGAAAGATAAGTACATGGCCACGCTCAAAAACTCAAATAGTGTACGCGCAGCATGATATTGAGGCCCATGTATTAAGATAAATAATTTTGAATTATTATCCAGTGTTTAATTAAGATTTATTAAATTAAAATCAAATTGGATTGGCCCATTATGCAAAATAGTTTATTGGGCTAAGAAACAAGTTCGGGCCAATTGAAACTCAAGCCCAAGATAGGAGGCCCATGTATTCAGAAGCCCACCATACTTCTCTATAAATAAAGAAGCTTGTCATTTGACAGGATGACAACTTTTGGAGAATAGAAAAAAAGAAGAAGAGAGAGAAAGAAGAAAAAAAGGAAAGAAGAAAAGAAGAAGAAATAATAAGAAAGGAGGAAACGTTGTGAAGCAGAGAAGACTATGCTTTAGACTAGGAGTCATCATTTGACCCTAGGGTCAAAAAGCCCTAAGGGCGGCCCTGACCCTACCCGGCCCGAAGCCCTACCCTGCCCTGATATGGACCCGGTTTCGACCCGGCCCTAAGGCCTTAGGGAGGGTAAGAGTCGAAGTAAAAAACTCTGACCCTACCTTTGACCCGGCCCTTTGACCCTGCCCTATCCCAAGCCTAACTTAACCCTTATTTTTTCATTAAATATATCATTAACTAACTTGTATATATAAAAAATAGTCAAAACTTAATATTTTTAATCAACTTATATAATTCAAGCTACAAATTTAGTAACATATTAAATTAATTAAAAAATAAGTTAGAGTTTTTTCAAAATTATTATACTTATTTACACTATTTTGACCTAATCTGACCCTTAAATAAAGGGTCGACCTTGCCCGGTCGGCCCTTTCATTACCCCGCCCTAGGGCGGCCCTAAGGGTCACCAAAAATTCAACAGCCCGGCCCTGCCCGACCCTAAGGCTTTCACAAGGCGTGCTAAAACCCTTCAAAGCCCGTCATGCCCTGCCCTTCAGAGGGCCGGGCCGACCCGACCCTGTCCATTGCCGATCACTGCTTTAGACAACGAACTCCAATTTGTCATCAAACGCACATTGCACCGCCTGCCAAAGCATCACCAGCACCCAAGTGAAACTAATTCATCAAGACCTTTACCGTCCAAATCAAACAAGTTAAACCAGACACAAGTGTTTACGAAGTAGAATTAGAGGAACAAAGAGAGAGTGTAACTGCTAACTTTCTAAAAATCAATACAAAACTAACTTTTAACTTTGTTTTCATCAAGATACAAAATATCGTGTTTCCACTACAACATAATAAAGCTTCCACGATTTTTGGGAGTAATGAACTGGGATACTGATCAAGTACTCTACTGCCAATACTAAAGGCACACTCAGACGTAACAGTGGAAATAGGTATCATCAGTATCGCCAAAGATGTATACTCATTAATTTCTGAAAATCAAGCTGCCAAAGATGCATGGTACATACTGTAAACCACATATGAAGGAACCGACAGGGTGAAAGAAACTCGGTTATTAACCTTGACCTCTTAGTTTGAGAATCTCAAAATGTTGGAAGATGAATCGGTGACCGAGTTCAACAAGAAGTTAATGGACATAGCTAATCAGTCACATTCATTGGGAGAGACAATCAATAATGAACGATTGGTAAAAAAGGCGCTAAGGGATCTGTCTCAAAAGTTTGCCATGCACAAAATTTCCATTATGCAAATAGAGAATTTGAAAACTCTTAAATTAGAGGAGTTTATGGAAATCTTGAAGTCTTATAAGTATGAGATGGAGATGGATGTTCCGACTGAAAAATAAGAGATGTTGCATTTAAAGGAGTGGTGACCCGATCTGATTCAGAAATAGATGATGATCAAATTGACATGATTGCTAGAATCGTTTTGAAAATTCGTGAAGAAGCTGATTAAGAAGAAATAAGACAGGAAAGATTCAAGCAGGTAAATCTGGAGGCAACCTCAAATTTAAAAGAAACAAGATAGAGAGGATGCGAGGGATATGGACATGTGCAGAGAGAATGCCCTATTGAAATGAAAAGACATAAAAAGTTTCTTGGTGTAAGCTTTAGTGACTCTAAAAGAGAAGACGAATCTGAGGAGGAAACATAAAAAGTGAGATGACAACCAAGCTTTAATGACCCATAATACCATTAGGATAAACAAGCATTATGCATTTATTAGCTCAAGGATTTAGCTTCCCTTGAGAAATGTTTGGTTTCTATCCAGTCCATATCTCTTGAGGTGTTTTAAACCCAAGAGATGAAGACTTCTGTTTATAAGGTAAGCAACAGTCAAGACTGCTTTATCCCATAAAGGGGACCTACACCCTGAATTAAATAGCATACAACTTATTTTTCAAGCAAGGTTCTATTCATTCTCTCAGCAGTTCCATTCTCATAAGGAGTGCGTGGTACTGTCAAGTGCCTTGTGATCCCATTCTCTTTGCGGTAAGTATCAAATACTTGATTGTAGAACTCGAGACCATTGTCTGTCCACAAATATTTGAGTTTGAGATTAGTTTGGCTCTCAACTAGGTTTTTCCATGCTTAAAATGATCAAAAATCTTTGATTTGGATTTCAATAAAAAATATCCAAACCTTCCTTGAATATTCATCAACTAAAGACATGAAATAACTTCTTATTCTTCCGATTGTGGGAATCTGCGGAGGTCCCCACAGATCAGAGTGGACGTACTCATGTGTTTTTTTCAACTTTGAAAGTTGATTTTTTCAAAAAAAAACTATACCTACGTCGCTCAAGGACTGGACATACCCCACTCTCAAGGCGCAGATGCACTGGGGAGGGCTTGAACCACTGACCCCTGAGACTAGAGATCGGATGACTGACTGGCAGGCCGCTACTCCGACCTTCGAAAGTTGATTTACCAAATGAGTGTGTGGTTTTCTTTCCAAACACACAGGTTTCATAAAAAGAAATGTTCTCAGGCTTGAAATTTAGCATACCATTAACAAACAGATGATACGACCCATTATATCCTATATGACCCAACTTTGAATGCCATTTTTTAGATAACTCTAGGTTTTAGTGTTCACAACAGCAGAGTTAATTTCTGGTGGCATTAAAATATGATAAAGACCTCCCTTTTTAACACTTCTGATGTAAAATTTATCATTTCTAATTGGGTTAATTACAGATGAGCACCTGTATAATAGGTCATATTTCACTCCACCGCCCTTAAATTGTAATATTGCATTCAACCACCTGTATAATGTTGATGAAATGCAAGTCATTCAAATTGGTGACAACAGCAGCGAAGTGAGTAATTGAAGGGGCTAAAGGACCGTGAGTATTTATTCAATCTTATTATAATTCATATTACTCTAATTGTATTTAGAGTATTTTGATTTGTTACTGTTAATGTATGCAGTATATTAAATCCTATAGCTACTAGGACCACGTCAGCTATCATATGGATACATTGGCCCGTTGGATGCTTTACGTATCGCGATGCTATTTTATTCATCTAAGTGTTATCACATTATATGTTAAATAATGTATAACTCACCATCTTAATACACATATTACAAGCACAAAGATAGCGTAAGTGAAAGTCAATGGAACAAAGACGTCATCATTTATGTTGAAAAGCGGATGTGAGGACTAAAAAGTGAAGCAAAAAGAGAAGCTTTTGAAAGAGCTATAAAATATAAGACCTCAATCTATGATCAACGACCAGAGTACTTTGCTAAAGAAGTTTGGAATTCATTATGTGGCCATTTTTTAGGACAAGAACATGCATCCAAATCTGATATCAACTAGAATAATCGGTGAAAAAAGGTCATGATACATTGTAGATTCTACATCGCATGCAAAGATTAAAAAGGTACACTTCTAGTGTTTATTTAATTCTTAAGACTTTCTTTGACATGTGTGAAATGGAATGACTTTGTTAATCTCAATCATTTGATAAATACTTTTGCAATCTACAAACACACATAACATATCTTTTATTAAGGGGTAATTGCAGTAAACCTCCATTATAATATGGTGTTTTGCAGTAAACCAACATTATAAAAACTTTTTTCGAAACGAGTATATTATAACATCGCTGTTAACAGAAAACCACCAATTTAACTGTTCCGTTAGAAATTGTAAAACACGCGCCATACGACGCGTGGGTATATAACTTTAATTCAGACAATTTCAAAAATCCACCATTATAATGTCTTGTTTTGCAGAAAACCACCATTATAATGTCTTTTTTTGCAAAAACCCACCATTTTAACAAATAATCACAAATGACTGTGGCTATGATTGTGGCTATCTTTGATTAGTAAAGCAATATACGTTTATTAATTTATAATCCATACTAGACACGAAACCTAATGGAAGCATATTAGCAGTTGCGGGTGTGGTGAGAAGCTGTTATATTTTAGCTCAGAGTCGATCTTTAAGATCAATATAGAAATACAATTAGAGTTTAAAATTAGTGATATAATAAATCATATTTCGTAAGATAAAATGAGAAAGTTATTTGTATTTAACTTCCATCGAGTTTAAAAGAATGAACCGTGCAGTCGATAATCATTATACATTGATAATAAACTCTCAAACAAGAGTTTCTTTTTGTATTTTTTACATTATTTTCTTCATTGACTTCCATCGAGATTAAATTGAAGCACTATGTAGCTAGTAGATACTTATCAACGAGTAAAATTATCATATGAGCCTTTGATCTAGCATGAACAGTGCAGGTGGTAGTATTATGATAATAAGTTATTAAAATGGTGGTTTTTCGTACAAGTGAGATTATAATAGTGGTTTTCATTAATTTCAATGTAAAATATATTTTATTGTCACGTCTACACGCACTTAACAGAAGTTTTAACGGAACAGTTAAATTGGTGGTTTTCTGTTAACGGCGATGTTATAATACACTCGTTTCGAAAAAAGTTTTTATAATGGTGGTTTACTGCAAAACACCATATTATAATGGTGGTTTACTGCAATTACCCCTTTTATTAATTATAATTTGGTTTGTTTAGGATTTCTATTTTCACTAGGACCTCGCTGAAAAAATGGGTCAATGTCCGACGCGCTTGGAGCTTTTTGAGGTTGTCTATAAACATTAAGACTCGCAAACTTTTATTTCTAAAGAAGCAAAAGCAATTGCAGTAAATTAACAACTTGTTGAATTTGTTTGATATTTTTCATTTAAATCTTTATTTGTTTACTTAGTGTACTGTCTTTAACTTTTAGTTTCATTATCGGTTCATTTATGTCATTTTGGATACAATCTCCTAATCTCTAACGTTGTAGATCAGAGTCTGTTTTTGAATCAGGAGGCATTAGTTACTTAAAATGGTGTTTTGTTATTATTTTTGAATTTTTGACATTATTTATGATGTTTATTCGGCCCTTTGTTTTTGGTTTCTAAACTTGATCACATATGAGATCATTTTAGTACTACTTGCTAGTTTGTGATGTTTCAGATAAATGCTATTATTGAATCATTAGATATTCTTTATTCAAAATGATTCTACATCCAGAAGTGTATGTATTTTCTTGGAGTTTACATCCCATTTTATAGAGTTAATAATAGTAAGTTCATTTATTTTTGCAAGACCGGTACCAATTTTTTTGATGAGCGGCTATCAACATTAGACGAACAAAAAAATGAACATATTGAGTGGTGGATTGAAGTTGTTGGACTAGTTAAAAAGAATTGAATTTTTGGCGTGCCACGCATTCCCGCGAACCAGTTATTACGAGGTTCTCATTGTGAAAATTACACTTCAAAGATGCCAACTGATGCAGCGCGGGTGGGCAAATAAGTATAATACGTGTGTCAACAACTCGTTGATTCCTAGAATACCGAGAAGTTGACGGGATAAATAAATCAATAACTCGTTGATTCCGCAGAATACCGAGAAATTGATAAGCAAGATTCGTTGATTTCAATAGATATGCCGAAAACTTGACATAAAAGGGAAAACCCTAATTTTGTTTATTCAATATTAAAAAGCCGTCTTACAAAAGACAGAAAATTAATTTATATAGAAAACAACAAGAAACTCTAATTAGTAACTAAATTATATGGCCCAAAGCCCACTTAATTGGGCCTCATCATTCTCTTAAGGGCAAAAAAGATTCGTCCTCGAATCCAAAATCGATAATAGGTGAATACTAATCACATACTTCAAATCTCATTCCACGACGCATCCGATCGGCATGCGCCACATACTGAGGTAAGAGAAGCCGAATCTGAAGTTTACTCAACATAAATCTCAATGCACATTTGAAAAAAGTGACATTGACACCCTCATCGATGAAAAAGGTGCAAACTTTCTTGTTAGTAGCGCAAACAGACTGAAATAATTTGTTATGTAAACAATTGTCTTCATAGGTCAAAATAGTAGATCGTACTAGTAGAACAGCACTGATATGTTCTGTAACATATTCTTCAACATCTCCCTCATCATCTCCGTAATCATCATAAATAGGATCATGAATACCAAAATTCTTATCAACCTCATCATCATTGTAAGTATCGTAAATTGGGATACCTGAACTTAGATCAATATCAACTTCGTCATCACCATAATCATCATATATGGGTTCTCCGAAACAGGAAGCAATATCGCTCTCAACTTCACTATAATCCACATCATCACCATACTCATCATATATGGGTTCTCCGAAATTAGAAACAAGATCACTATCCTCATCGTAATAGTCATCATCACGTCTCCCAAAGAGTTCATCCAATCGGGCACTCCTAGTCTCCGCCGTCTCCAAACGATAAGTAAGGTACTCAATCTGCCTGTGCAGATCTGCGTTCTCACGTCGCAAAATATCATCAAGGAACGTCTCATCAGCGCCTACTAACCTTCTAGGTTGACTTCTACCACGAGAGTCATCACGCAAGACCGGCTGGAAACTAATACCAATCTGATGCAGCGCGGGTGGGCAAACAAGTACGATAGGTGTCAACAACTCGTTGATTCCGCAGAATACCGAGAAGTTGACAGGATAGATAAATCAATAACTCGTTGATTCCGCAGAATATCGAGAAATTGATAAGCAAGATTCGTTGATTTCAATAGAAATAACGAAAACTTGACATAAAAGGGAAAACCCTAATTTTGTTTATTCAATATCAAAAAGCCGTCTTACAAAAGACTGAAAATTAGTTTATATAGGAAACAACAAGAAACCCTAATTAATAACTAAATTATATGGCCCAAAGCCCACGTAATTGGGTCGCATCAGATATTTTAGTCATTTCGGTTTTCGGTGCATTTAACATTTTTTAAACCAAACACCTTGAAATTAAAAATCAACAAATTCACACCACGTCCCAAAGAAAATGCAGTCAACATAAGACGTTGTGGACAAATTTACCATTCATTGGGTTGGATTAAAACAGGATGACAATAAGTGTGAAAGTTTTAAGACAAATTTAACATATGCATCCAAATTAATTATGAAGTGAAGCTTGATTATGAGAAGACGATAAACAATGTGATCATCTATATGACAAGTTGCGGTATTCGCAGACTTCCAAGTTAATTGCGAAACGATTTGTATATTTCAACACTCAAATGGTGTATGTGCAATATGATATTGAGGGGGCAATTTGTAGGCATTAAAATTATAAAATGTTGAAAATTGAAAGCAAAAAACTAATTATTCTTGACTATTATCAGATTTTAACTCATTTTAATTAATTTATAATTAAATTGGGTCAGCCCGTTATGCAAAAAAGTTGACTGGGCCAATAGACAAGTTTTGACCAATTTCACCACAAGCCGTAAAAGGAGGCCCGGATGTTCAAAAATCCATCAAAAACCTTATACATAGAGAAGTTTGTCATTTAAAAAAGAGTAAGAGAAATCTTGAAGAAACGAGAAGAGCAACTTGCGAAGAAGAGAAGACAACGCTCTCGCCGAGGGAATCTTGCTCGTACAGTCAACCAGTGCACATCACACCGCTTGTAAAGCATCACCAGCACACAAGTCAAACCAAGTCATCAAGACCTTCACCTGTGCAAGGTAAACCAGTTCACACGGACACAAGTATCTACGAAGTAGAATCAGAAGAACAATAGAAAGTGTACACACAAACTTTTGAAAGTCAATGCATAATATTTTGTTTCCTTTATTTTGTTACATACAAAATAGGGTTTTTTAGCGAAAACCACCCGTCCAATACCCATTTTTTAACAAAACCACCCTCCCAAATTTTTTTACTTAACCACCCACTAATTTAAAATCTTTAAACTTTGACACCCAAACACTGTTCCGACGACTTATTCCGGTAAAACTCTCATTGACTTTGTTGACTCACAATTTTTTTTGCCGAAAACCACCCATTCAATACCTAATTTTTGACAAAACCACCCTCTCAAAAAAAAATTTAGTTAACCACCCACTAATTTGAAAACTATTAAATTTGACACCCAAATCAACATAATTAATCTTAACATAACCCTGTGAAATTTTTGCAATTTTTGTATTAAAAAGGATCCAAAAATTATAAGAGTAAGCTTAAAATTAATCTCACTAATTAATAAGCTTGAAATTAAATAATTAACACAATATCAAAAAAGACCCAAAAATTATAAGAGTAATAGTAATTATATTTAATAAAAAAATAAATTATAATTGTAATAAAAATATTAGTATATAAAAGTTAACTAAACCAAACATAAAAACTGTTAATATAAAAATAAAAATAAAAATATTAAAATTGAAATATAATGTTAATCAAATTTTGAATTTATAATTATAAAAATTAAAATTTGGCCACATTCCCTACAATTTTAACAATAATATAAAAATAATAATTATTTTAAAATATTAAGTTGAACATAAAAATGTAATTATAAAAATAAAGTATAATATAAATGAAAATATATAGTTAATTAGATTTTAAAACTTATTTATGTGTAAAATTAAATATCCATTAGCGAAAATTGCAAAAATTGCAAAAATTTCACAGGATTATATTAAGATTAATTAGGTTGATTTGGGTGTCAAATTTAATAGTTTTCAAATTAGTGGGTGGTTATCTCAAATTTTTTTTGAGAGGGTGGTTTTGTCAAAATTTAGGTATTGAAGGGGTGGTTTTCGGCAAAAAAATTGTGAGTCAACAAAGTCAATGGGAATTTTATCGGAATAGGTCGTCGGAACAGTATTTGGGTGTCAAATTTAAAAGATTTTAAATTAGTGGGTGGTTAAGTCAAAAAAAAATTTGGGAGGGTGGTTTTGTTAAAAAACTGGTATTGGACGGGTGGTTTTCGCTAAAAAACCCTACAAAATATTACGTTTACAAGGAGATAACAAATGTAGAGCTTTAGCTTGACTCATGATGCAATTCTAGAGAACTAATGTTATAGCGTATGGTAGCGCTAAATAAAAACTAGCCATGAATCGTATGTTTTAAACTTATGACTCATAATGAACATTTGTTTGTTGTCCAAGACAAAGCACTATTCTATGCTGACATTGCTTAACAAATCTATCTGGGACTTGCTAGGTGCATCAAATAGACTTGGTGCTCAACTGAGATTAGTGCTACTTTATGGTGAAGGAAGCGTAGTACTTGGGCATTTTGTTTTAGTGAGAGGAGTTGATGATAGAACTAAGATCGACGTGATATAGGAGCTACCATCACCAAGAAAAGCAAGGGGGTTAAGGAGTTTTGACGGCACGTCTTTATATACCGCAGTTTATATTTGTAATTCCTCACAAGCTAGTATATAGCAAGTAAGGGTCGAACCCAATAGAAAGCAAATTGTATTCAAGTTCTCTAATGCAAATTATTGAGATTGGTTTTTGTGGTTGATAACAATATAACAAAAACTCAGTTCGGGGATTCAACTACGACTATAATTCGTAATACCACGCAATTCTACCTTTGTTCTTAAGATCACACTCCGCTAAGAATGGTACTTAATATTTTCTCGCTAAATACAAACATAAATTATTCCACTTAAGTTCTAATCAACTATCCACCGCTAGGTTTAAGTCAATAACATTACTTGACTCACATCAATTAGGCACCGCTAGACTATACTAATGTAATGCAATTCGAGTATAAACATGATGACAATCAAGTTACCGCTAAGCACACAAGACTTCACCAACAATATCATACATGGAATCATGAACAAGGCAAAACGTAATGACATACTTCATGCATTAGTCATAATCAAATCCCCAAACCGAAATGGATTTAGTTACAAATGGAATTCATGACGACAACAATGAAGTAACAAGATGAGAGTAGGAATTTATCACTGAGTATGATAACGATCTTCTCTTCAAAATCCAGCAACCACACCACTTGGAGATGAACCCTTGAATGAAAATTGAGACTAAGGAGAATGATGGAGAGGTGTGTCGATGAATAGATTGTCTCCTTTCTCAATTGGAATCCATTCCCCTTTTATAGCATCCCAAACCCTGAATTTCTAAGCCCTCGATTATTGGAACGATTTGGCTATAATTGGCCAAACCTGTTGAGTTCTTCGAAATTCATAAATTCTGCCTCGAGCCTCTCCAAGGCACGTCTCTTGCTTTCTCCAAGCGTACGCCTCTTCTATTTCCTCAAGCGTACGCCTCTTCTATTTCCTCAAGCGTACGATTACGCTTAAGGAAAGCTCTAGGACCAATTTTGACACTCCAAGCGGACGCTCTTGTCTTTTTCCAAGTGCACGTCTCTTGCTTTTATAATAAATCCTTGAACGTGCACCTGGAAATTCTAGGGACGTAAGCTTGGTGTCCAACGACTACTTTTTTGGGTAGGGTTTTGTGCACTTTTGAGTTTCTTTCCTGAAAATTAAACAATACCAAAAGTGACGCATTTGATACAGGAAAGAAACGTAAAATAATGGGTTTAGATGATTTTTAACTCATATAATTGTGCGTTATCAAGTTTCCTCGGACACGTTGAATTTTATGGGAGGTTCATCAAAGACTAGTATCTTAAGAATATGTTATGTAAGGAGGTTGTGTCATTAAGCTTCCCAGACGCTGAAGAGAGCTCTTGTGTCCCGCCGGTCACGTTGAATTTTATGGGAGTTCCGTTTTGAGTTTATGTGTGATTCGAGTGATATCATTATTGAAGCAATCATGGGGAAATTGGTATATAAGAGGATGCACATAATTTATTGTGTAAGGATCTTGATTCTGCCAAAAAGAACTATTCGACAGTTGAGGTGGAGATGCTCACAATAGTCTTTGTCTTTGATATATTCAGGCACTAGTTGATTGGATCCAAAACCGTAATCTATATCTACAACAAAGCATTCAAGTGCATCATGATGACGAAGGAGAAAATTCCATACTCATATGTTAAATTCTACTTTGGTGAAAATTTGACATCGAAATAAAGGAACATGTATGAGTGGAGAATGTGATTGTTGATCACCTTTTGCGACTTTAGAAAGGGGGATAGGGCGAATAAAGTGTCTAAAGATGACTTATTTATTGATGAATATTTGCTAAGTGTTGATATGATTTAAACCCCTCAATACGCTAACTTGGCGAACTATTTAGTGTCTGGTATTCTACTAGAAGGCGCTAATTAAAATCAACAAAAGAAATTGTTTCGCGATGTAACTCAATACTATTCGGATGATTCTTCACTAAATGCTATGATTTTATGGTTTATATCGATTATGCGTTAAAGAGGATTATGAGAACGGGGTTACTCAACTGCCACTCTTCTCTGAATGGTTAAAACTATTTTTTTTGATACGGGTTACATTGGGTAGAATATTAGTACAAGATGTTGGAAAATGTTTAAAGAAAATGTTTAATTCAAATATTTATTGGTAACCATCATGATGGTTTTAAATAGATTTTATGTCATGAGTGGTTATCAATTATATTTTTATATATAAGGAGGATGACTCCTACTATTTTGAGATATGTATATAGAAAATATGAAAAACAAAACCTCAATCCTCCATATTTTGGTGTCAAAGTTGTTGGTATCGGTGATAGTGGAAGGAGTCTTTCATTTGCCTTCTTCACATTTGATGCATGTGAGTGAAGGTTGGACTGTTGTATCCTGAGAGACTGATATAGTGCTTTTGTACGCTACTTTAAGTCCATTACACTGCTTATATTCTAACATATTTAAGTATAAGATTACGCTTTTGGTGTAGTTTTATATTTCAGGTTGAAAAGAAGAGTTAGAATGAAAGTGCACCAAGAAGGCTAACTTTCGGAGCAAAAGACAACAAGTTGACAAGAGCCAAAGGACAACGAGCGCGCGAGCAGTGTGGCGCGCCAGTCTTAGTCGCGCAGATCAAAAGCAAAACAATGACGTCAGCAGACAGCGAGATATTCGGAACGATGACGTCATCACGCGCAAAGAATATTTCTAAGTTCGGTTTTTGGAGATCAAGTATTTCCTAAGCTGATTTTTAGAGATGCAGATGATTTCCTACAGATATCCTTGCCTAAATATTCACGGAAACCCTAGGAGGCAAGACTATAAATACAAAGCTTCATGGAAATCATAAGTGTGCAAGTTTAGAGATAGAGAGGCGCAGATTGAAGAAGGACCGGAATTCTGCCGCCGCAAGACTGTTACGCGCACTGACGACGCGCGCACCAGGCTATAGTGTTTTCACTTGTTGTTTACATATGGATATTGAGATGAATATGTTCAGCATGTCTAGCTAACTTGTTGAATTCAGTTTAGACTTTTATCTATGAATCATATGTTTTGAGGTTTTGTTCTTAATGTTTGACCTGTTTAGTATTATTACTCCGAGCATACTTGCATGATAAATAGTTTAGGTAGTTAGGCGAAGCCTTTACCTGCAGACCTAATTATAGACTCTATTATCTATCGTTAAACTATCAGAGGTACGTTACAGTGAATGATAGGAGTAGCACTAGAATAGTTTGTCACTACCTTTATTGGATTCGTGATTAATTAGTCTAGGTTGGGTAATAATATCATATTGACCTTTACCGGAATATATATGTGTAAGTTATTAAGCCTTTACCGGACCTTAGCTTATGTGAACAAGCTGTCATAAATCTTTAGAAAAACCTGTGATAAACATAGAAGTTCATAGTGAGAAGTCTAAGCTGAGCTCATCTCATATTTATATTTCACACTCGTAGTTAATTGAAAGCACTCAACGACGTGCTCGTCAAATTTTGGCGCCGTTGCCGGGGAGCGGCTAGAGAAGTTTTCTTTTCCATTTTCTTTTTGTTATTTACTTTTCGTTTTTCTTATAAAAAATTCAAAAATAAATAAATTAAGTTACGTTTAATTTAGCTGTTGTTTTTGTTTTGCATGGAAGATTTTAGTGAAAACAGTGTAATCGGCAGAAGAAGAGGAACTCCAGACGCGCCAGTGCGCAACGCTGAAAACGTCTTTGCTCGCTTACACCCAGCTGAACTCGAAGCAATCAGAAGAGAAGTACGCAGAGACTTAAAGTTCAGAATGAACGTTGAACTACATAGGAACGACAATCAGTTAAACGACAACATGGACGTACGCGCGCCACCACCTGTCGCGCTTGTACCTGCTCATCCTGTGCCGCGCCACACCATTAAAGAGATGTCTGCTCCTCAAGTAGTTAACCAACCCTGGTGCATCGTGCTACCTCCTGATAGTCACTTTGAACTGAGAACTCAGCTTGTTCACTACATACCAAAGTTCCATGGTATGGCCAGTGAAAACCCAGTAAAGCACGTACGAGAGTTCGCGGCCATTTGTGAAAATATGAGGAATGGAAACGAGGACCCAGAATTGCTGAAACTCAGAGCTTTCCCATTCTCACTTTGTGATTCAGCTCGACAATGGTTGATGGGGCTAGCACCGGGATCGATAAGGACGTGGCCCGAGTTGCAGGAACGGTTCTTGGACAATTTCTACCCTCGGCAAAGGTGTCACTACTCAGAAGAGAGCTAGCCGCACCAAAGCAGTTGCATGGCTAGTCACTGTCCGAGTATTATGAGCGGTTCAGGGAACTTGAAGCAAACTGCTACAATCATGGACTCCCGCAACATGTGCTGATAGAAAACTTCCTCAATGGATTAACTGAGATGGAACTCAGGTTGCTGAATGCTTGCGCAGGAGGCAATGTGAGGAACATGTACCCGGAGGATGTTTGGAAGTTAATAGAGGATACGGCCGATCAAGTTAGATATCAGGTTTCTTTGGAAAACAACCGTGCTAGATCTTTGCATCAAGTGGATGTCACTGGAGAGATTAAAGAATTAAAAGATATGATGCAGAAACTAATGATGAAACAGAGCGCCGATACAAGACCCTGCGAATTCTGTCACGCCACAGACCATCTGACAGACGCATGCCCCTCCCTATTCGAAGAACACGCAGATGTTAATGCAGTAGGAGGATGGAATAATGGTCAGGCTAGGCAAGGACAGCCTAGATTTGGATTAGCTGAGAACGGGTTTAGTTGTAAGAATGAGCAGAACTTTCTGGGAACGCGCGCTGACTGGCGCGCGACCTTACGCGCCAGCCGCTGCCTATAACCCACCACACAATTGCGCTGAAGGACCAGTGCAGTACAACCAGCAGCCACCCAAGAAGTCACTAGAGGAAATAGTAGGTCAGTTGGCCGAGATAGTAAGCAAGAACCAGGAGCGGAACGAGAAGCGTTTTACTCTGATTGAAAATCAGTTAACCCACATCTCTGAAACCGTGACTGAGATCTCAAACAACAGGAAAGCAGCTAAAGCCAGAATAAAGAATGGTGTCAATGTTGTACTACTTAGATCAGGAAAGGAAACATCTGGTGCGCCAGAGACAACTCGCGCAAGGAAAAGCGCGCACGCACATATTTCGGACTCAGCACCAGAGTCAAGCGCACCTGTTGCAGGGACGAAGGGCCAATCTAGCAGTAACATACCACTTCCTTTCCCTACCCAGAGCAATAAGCCTAAGAAAACCGAGTTAGATCAGGAGTTATATGACCTATTCAGCAAAGTGGAAATCAACATTCCACTTATAGATGCAGTGAAACAAATCCCTAGATATGCGAAATTTCTCAAGGACTTATGCACAAACAAAAGAAGAAAGGGAGGACAGAGAGAGCAAGTGCAGCTGAACGCAAACGCCTTAGCAGTCGTGCAACGCAAGGTACCACCTAAATGCCGAGATCCAGGTACGTTCACTATACAATGTACCATAGGTAATTCTGTAGTAGATAATTCCATGGTAGACCTAGGGGCATCTATAAATGTGCTACCCCATTCTCTATATACATCTCTCCGCATTGGACCACTTAAGCCCGCAGGATTGACAATCCAACTAGCGGATCGGTCATGCAAACAACCAGTGGGCATGGTTGAAGATGTACTGGTAAGGGTAGGAGAATTGGTATTCCCAGCAGATTTTTATGTGTTAGAGATGGAAAGAAACATCTCCGCCGACACTACTCAAGTATTGCTCGGCCGACCCTTTTTGATGACCGCACGAACAAGAATCGACATATGGAAAGGAACGCTTTCAATGGAAGTTGATGGTGAGGTCATACACTTCAATATATTCAAAGGCATGCAGTTTCCACACGATGATTCCACAGTAAACGCACTGGATATTATCGATGAAGCGGTGGAAGAGGAGCAGGCGCGCCAGACAACTGGCGCACTAGTAGACGCGCACGAAGAAGAAGGGAACGCCAAGGCTGAAAACATGAGGTATCTTATTTCTAGTACTGAATTATGTGTTGCTGACACGGCTGTCTCTCGTAACATACAGGAACTAAAAATCGTACTGAAGCAACTCCCAGAGCACCTGAAGTATGTGTTTTTGGATGATAATGAGACTAAGCCGGTGATTATAAAGAATCAGCTGGAACTTGCGCAAGAAGCGCGTCTAGTAGAAGTCTTGCGCAACAACAGGCGCGCAAATTGTGACTTGCGTGGAATCAGTCCAGACGTGTGCATGCATCAAATTCTGTTAGAAGATGGAGCTAAACCGTGCAGGGATGCCCAACGAAGACTTAACCCTATTATGATGGAGGTGGTACAGAAAGAAATCATTAAGCTGTTGGACGCTGGAATCATTTATCACATCTCTGATAGTAAGTGGGTAAGCCCGATTCATGTTGTCCCAAAGAAAGGTGGGATCACCGTAAAAGAGAACGCGGCAGGATAACTGGTGCCCAAGAGAATACAGACCGGTTGTCGCATGTGCATAGACTACCGAAAGCTGAACGCAGTGACGCGCAAGGACCACTTCCCCTTGCCGTTTATAGATCAGATGCTTGACCGATTGGTAGGTAAGCCACATTATTGTTTCTTGGATGGATTTTCAGGATATAATCAGATTCCCATAGCTGCGGAGGACCAAGAAAAGACAACATTCACATGTCCTTTCGGTACATTTGCCTTTCGGCGCATGTCTTTTGGATTATGCAACGCGCCAGGTACGTTCCAAAGGTTAGTAATGAGCATATTTTCGGACATGTTGGGTGCATGCATTGAGGTATTTATGGACGATTCTACTGTGCATGGGGACACATTTGATGCATGTTTGGAAAATTTAGATAAAGTCTTGAAACGTTGCATATCTAAGAACCTAGTCCTGAATTATGAAAAGTGTCACTTCATGGTCACGCATGGAGTGGTGCTAGGCCATATTGTCTCTAGAGAAGGGCTAAAGGTAGATAAAGCAAAATTTGATCTGATTGCTAGTTTGCCGTACCCCACTAATGTTAGAGAATTCAAATCTTTTTTAGGGCACGCTGGATTTTACAGACGTTTCATTCAAGATTTTTCTAAAATACCAACTTTATTGTCTAACCTCCTGCAAAAGGATGTAGTGTTTGACTTTGCAGATGCCTGTTGCGCAGCGTTTGACGCATTGAAGCGCGCACTGACTAGCGCGCCAGTACTACAGGCTCCTGATTGGAACCTACCATTCGAATTGATGTGTGACGCGAGCGACTGCTGTTGGCGCAGTACTTGGTCAGCGCAAAGATAAGAAACCACACGCCATCTACTATGCCTCGCGCACACTGGACCCAGCGCAGCGGAACTAAACTACCACAGAAAAAGAATTGCTAGCCATTGTTTTTGCCCTGGAAAAATTCCGTGCATACATATTAGGGGCGAAAGTCATCATATTCACGGATCACGCAGCACTGAGGTATTTAGTGTCCAAGAAAGAAACTAAGCCGAGACTTATGCGTTGATTGTTGCTTTTGCAGGAATTCGATATAGAGATCAAGGACAAGAAGGGATCGGACAACACGGTAGCCGACCACTTGAGTCGGATAGTCAGAGACGAGGATAAATGGATTATCACAGAGACCTTCCCCGATGAGCACATAATGACATTACAGGGTAAGGTACCATGGTATGCTCACATTGTGAACTACCTGGTCACCGGTACGTTTCCCCCATCTTTCAATAAGCCACAGAGACTACGATTGAAACATGATGCTAGAGTGTATTTATGGGATGATCCGTACTTGTTCAGAATATGTCCTGATCAGATAGTGAGACGCTGCGTTCCAGACCATGAAATAGAATCGGTCTTAGCCTTTTGTCATGAACATGCATGTGGAGGCCATTTTGGCCCTAAACGAACTAGTAGGAAAATATTAGATTCTGGTTTTTATTGGCCACACTTGTTCAGAGACGCATACGCGCACTGCAAGAGTTGCGATAGATGTCAGCGCGCAGGTAACATATCGGCGCGCAATGAAATGCCGCAGATGCCTATCATGGTCGACGAAGTATTTGATCTATGGGGAATCGATTTCATGGGTCCCTTTCCCCCCTCATTCGGGTTTGAGTACATTCTAGTAGCTGTAGATTATGTGTCTAAATGGGTTGAGGCTAAGGCTACAAGAAAAGATGATGCTAAAACTTTTACTGAATTTTTGCGCACTAACGTTTTCTGCCGTTATGGTGTACCCAAGGCACTGATCAGTGACCAGGGAACTCATTTTTGTAACAGAATGGTGGCGCAGGTATTCAAACACTATGGGGTTCAGCATAGAATATCCACAGCTTACCATCCGTAGACAAACGGTCAAGCTGAGATCTCAAACAGGGAAATCAAGCGGATACTCGAGAAGATGGTAAAGCCAACACGCAAGGATTGGAGCCTCAGGTTGGATGACGCGCTATGGGCATATAGGACGGCCTTCAAGACACCAATTGGCACTTCCCCATTCCGGTTGGTTTATGGGAAAGCTTGTCACCTTCCGGTGGAATTGGAGCATAAAGCATACTGGGCATTACGCACATGCAATTTGGATCTGGGTAGTGTAGGACGAGAAAGGATGCTGGATTTAAACGAGCTAGATGAGCTGCGCGCCGACGCATATGACAACACGCGCGATTACAAGCTGCGCACAAAAATATATCACGATAAGTTCATATTGCGTCGTTCCTTCAATATCAGTGATAAAGTGTTATTATTCTCATCTCGTTTGAAGATAATGCCAGGTAAGTTGCGTAGCAGATGGACGGGTCCATACATTGTCACCCAGGTGTTTGCACATGGGGCAGTGGAGATTGAGGGCGAGAATGATCATCACCGCTTTAAGGTCAATGGTCAGCGACTCAAACATTACCTCTCTGGCCCTTTACCTCCGGCACAAGAGTTCGATTTAATGCTACCAGATGAGCAAGAAGTGCCTATCATGGAACTTATGAGCACGCATGATAAGTCGCGCACACGGACTGGCGCGTCCTCATCAGATGAAGTTAATGGAACGCGAGAGCAATAAGGGGTAAGGTACTGTCGAGCCAGCAACGTTGACGAGCACGTCGTTGAGTGCTGCAAATTTATCCCGGCTCTCCTACTAGTATAGTCTTGGTAAGCTGGGGTCGAATCCACAGGGAACGGTGAGAATTCTCTTTTCAACTACAAACTAAGAATTGGGGTTGTGAGTTCAAACAACTAAAAGAAAAGAAAACTGTTGCGCAAGTACAACTGGCGCACACACAGACAGCAAGTACAAAAGATGTAAATAAAGATGCAAGAGATGAGCTCGGTTCAGATTCTTCACTATGAATTTCTATGTTTATCCTTGGTCACTAAAGATACATGACATAAGTTCACGTAGGTTAAGGTCCTGTCACAGCTTAATAACCTACACATACATTCCGGTCAAAGTCTGTATGATATTATTACTCAACCTAGTCTAGTCAACAACGAATCCGGTCAAGGTAGCTATTGCCTATTCTAGTGTTACTCCTATCATTCACAGTCACGTACTTCTGATAGTTTAACTATAGATAATAGATTCTACAACTAAGTCTGCGGTGCAAGGCTTCGCTTAATTGTCTAACCTAATTATCATGCAATTGAGTTCGGAATAATAATACTAAACTTTATCATGCAAATTAAGAACAAGACCTCAAAACATATCATTCATAGATTCAAATCCAAACCGAGTTCAGTGAGTTTAGCTACTCATACTGAATGACTACATCTCAAGAATAATTATATGACAACTAAAATAACAAGACAAATCTGTTTGGTGCGTCGTCAGGCTCGCGTGACAGCTTGCGCGCACAATCTCGCCGGAATTCTGCTCTTCTCTCGTCTGCGCCGTGTCCAGCTCTCTAAGTACGCACTATGTCTCGCCTCTAGGGCGGATGGATGGCTGCATGTCTCTAGCTTTGTATTTATATGCTTCATCTAGGGTTCCTAAATTCAAACTAGGAAAGAGATAATCTTTGATTTCTAAAATAGATAATCTTAGATTTCTAAAATAGATAATCTTAGATTTCTAAGTTAGATAATCTTAGATTCCTAAGTTCAAACTAGGAAATAGATAATCTTAGATTTCTAAGTTCCAACTATGAAATAGATAATCTAAGATTTCTATATTTATCCCTAAAATCTCGCATAAAATATATTCTGCAGTTTGCAGTGGCACTGTTTCTTCTTGCAACTCGTTTTTGACTATCTTTCATTACGAATCTGAAGTTGAGGTAAACTAGAGAGTTGTAGCCCTTTGAATTATCTCTTTCCATCCATATAAAGTTCGTTTCCATCCAATCAGTAAATCATTCTCGGCATTTTTACGAAGCAGCAAAGGTCGAAACTGCCTTTTCCGGTATAATGCTCTAAAGTATGGCCTTTTAGCTCGTTTTCAACTTATGGTCCATTTATTCCCTGAAATATAAAACTACACAAAAAGCGTAATCTTATACGAGAAAATATACAAACAAGCATAGTGTAAAGGACATAAAATATCATATGAAAGTGACTTATCAGACGTTAAACCACGGCACTTCCGGGAGGTAACCCGTTTATTACTATTGCCTTCTTTACTACTTGTGCATAACGTGAGGACACGTTTGTGTTTAAGTGTGGGGGGGTAGTAGGTAGTTTAGGATTAATTTTTCGTTTTTTAGTTTAGAATTGCTGAATATGAAAATCTCAAGAGGTAATTGCGCGCGAGAAACACTGGCTTGCGCGACCTGTGTGCGTACTCGCGCACCTGTGCTAATTTGTGCTTATATGACATATTCCCTTTTTTTTCGAATTTTGTGTGTCTCTTGAGTGGAATAAAGAGGGATGTGGAGCTGATAGAAACGTCCTAGAGAAGCAGTCGACCGAACAGAAGCTTGAGGATCGGTTGTATGGTTATGCGTATTCGTGGAGGTTGGTACTTCGCGGTCAAAGGATAAAAGAGCAAGCTCAGTCACGCAAAAGCCGAAGGCAAAAACCCTAATGGCGTGACGAGACGGGAAAACAGACCGTCTTCGCTGAAGTTAGTCGCCCAGGAAGGGGCGCGCGGTTGCAAACGTGTGGCCTGACTTGCGCGCGACTGGTCAGAAGTGAGAGCGGGGCGTGGTTCCATAGCTGCTATCCGAAGGCCGTGATTGGAAACCGTTCTAGGGAAAAAAGTAGGACCTGGACCAGAGAAAAGAAAGTTTCAATTCAAAGTTAAATCTCAAAAGGCTGAAACAATGAAAAGAAGAAATTGTGCAACAAAGAGTTATCATCTGTCCGTGAAACAATAGTAAGGCGTCAAAGACGTTAAGCTCAGAAACCCTAAGGCGCGAATCAATCACTTACCAGAGAAAGCGAATACGAATAATCATGCAATCGCAAATCAAGAAGAATTCGGTGACCGGGGCTTAAAAAGGACTATCTCCCAATCATTCGAATTGATATGCATTCCACAAGAGAGGTAACACAAGGGTTGAATTAATAACATCAATCAGTTTTGTGTTGTATAATCACAGTTGCGCAGGTTATGTGAGTGGCGCAGACGTGTGGCGCAGTATGTCCAAAATTCACGCGTGCATTACACAAGAGGTAAGGAAGCCGGCTTGTTCAGGGACGAACGAGAGTAAGTGTGGGGGATTTGATAGAGTGCTTTTGTACGCTACTTTAAGTCCATTACACTGCTTATATTCTAACATATTTAAGTATAAGATTACGCTTTTGGTGTAGTTTTATATTTCAGGTTGAAAATAATAGTTAGAATGAAAATGCAACAAGAAGGCTGACTTTCGGAGCAAAAGACAACAAGTTGACAAGAGCCAAAGGACAACGAGCGCGCGGCAGTGTGGCGCGCCAGTCTTAGTCGCGCAGATCAAAAGCAAAACAATGACGTCAGCAGACTGCGAGATATTCAGAATGATGACGTCATCACGCGCAAAGAATATTTCTAAGTTCGGTTTTTGGAGATCAAGTATTTCCTAAGCTGATTTTTAGAGATGTAGATGATTTCCTACAGATATCCTTGCCTAAATATTCGTGGAAACCCTAGGAGGCAAGACTATAAATACAAAGCTTCATGGAAATCATAAGTGTACAAGTTTAGAGATAGAGAGGCGCAGATTGAAGAAGGACCGGAATTTTGCCGGCGCAAGACTGTTACGCGCATTGACGACGCGCGCACTAGGCTATAGTGTTTTCACTTGTTGTTTACATATGAATATTGAGATGAATATGTTCAGCATGTCTAGCTAACTTGTTGAATTCAGTTTAGACTTTTATCTATGAATCATATGTTTTGAGGTTTTGTTCTTAATGTTTGACCTGTTTAGTATTATTACTCCGAGCATACTTGCATGATAACTAGTTTAGATAGTTAGGCGAAGCCTTTACCCGCAGACCTAATTATAGACTCTATTATCTATCTTTAAACTATCAGAGGTACGTTACAGTGAATGATAGGAGTAGCACTAGAATAGTTAGTCACTACCTTTATCGGATTCGTGATTAATTAGTCTAGGTTGGGTAATAATATCATATTGACCTTTACCGGAATATATGTGTAAGTTATTAAGCCTTTACCGGACCTTAGCTTACGTGAACAAGCTGTCATAAATCTTTAGAAAAACCTGTGATAAACATTGAAGTTCATAGTGAGAAGACTACGCTGAGCTCATCTCATATTTATATTTCACACTCGTAGTTAATTCTGTGCGCCAGTAGTATACTCACGCTCCTGTTTTCTGTTTCTTTACTTGTTAACTTACAAACCCAATTTTAGTTGTAGACCAAAGGAGATTTCTCACCGTTCTCTGTGGATTTGACCCCAGCTTACCAATACTATACTAGTAGGAGAGTCGGAACAAATTTGCAGCACTCAACGACGTGATCGTCAGAGACAAATTGCCTAGAGGAAACCCAGCACCGAGTGGGAGGGCAATATTGTTTTAAGGAAAGCGCCGAGTGTGCCTCAGTCACATACGGTTTTGTATCTCTAACTTTGTTATACTATATCTCTAATTTCGTTTCATATTTTATCATATAGTAATTTCAATACCTGTAATTTTCTGTCTATTTTACTAATTATTCTAACAATCGTAAAACAATATTCGATCCTCTGTAGACAGGTATCTTTCAGGTTTCACTTTTGAAGTTACAAATATATGATAGATCTGTGAAGGTTGATGCTACATCCGTCAAGACAACAAAAATACTAGAGATTAAGTGTTTAGGAATGCAAGATGCATTTGGCTAGATCTATTTAGATCATACATTATGGGAAGAGGTTTGAGTTATTTTGTAGTCATTTATATTTCCAAACGAAAATAATAAAAGTATGAAATTTGATCATGTAATGATCGATGTTTGGTTGGATCCTTTTGTATTAAACAATTGGATGATAAAGAAAATGGTCACTCAGGCTATGCATCATATAGATGTGCTCATTGTGAGAGACTTGAGAAACATCTAAGTGATGTTGTTGACCGATGGAATGGACATGTGTATCTAGTTCCATGAGATTAATGTATGAGTACAAATCACAATCATGTATGAATTTGGATCTTTATTCAAAATTTATGTGATTCGAACAAATTTGATAGTTTAAATCCATATTGATATGAAACTATCAAAATTGGTCAAAAACATGTTGAGTGGATCAAACATTTGCAAAAGATATGTGATTTGGAGTGAATGTTGCCAAAATTAATCTTTCCTAATGGTGAAAGAAAATGTATTATTCCATATTTTGCTATGAGAATTGAAAATTGATGTCAACATATGAACCAACTAGTTTGTAACTCCTATTATGGTTGAGAGCAAAATGTTTGATGATGATAATTTTCACATTGAAGGTGGAAATTGAGAATCAAATGTGATAAATGTATAAGAATAAATTATACAAGAAAGTGTGATGATTCATTTTCTGTGACATTACTGGTGTTTAAGATGTCACATTGATTTTAGAAAATCAAATGTGTATTCAATTGTTTAGTTGATTATTTGACTAAGTGTGAATCAAATAGCTATTCAATTGTAAATTTGATGAATAATCAATATTTCAATAAATATAATTATTCAAGATAAAATTTGAATAATTATTTATTAACCTATAATGGGTAGGTTAATAATGAGATTCAAATACAATATTTGAATTTGTTGTGAATGAGAATAATGAATATGACTATTCAAATCCATTTTAAATGGAAATTAATTGTTATTAGTAACGGATATTCAAATATGATGTTGAAGGTGATATTCAATGTGTATTGAATTCTATCCTTTAGTGGATAATTATTCAAATTCAGATTTGAATAGATGTCAATGAAGAGTAATGACAATGAGTAATGGAGAATTTCAATACAAGATTTTGAATATAAATATTCAAATATGTATTAAATTTGTATGATTCTTGTAAAGAATTTAAGTACAAATGGAGATATTCTCATTGAAACATGTCATGAACAAATTGAAAGTTGTTAATCAATTTAAAATGAGATTAAGAATGAATCAATGAAGTGATTATTCTTAGTGTTCTATTTTGAGATGAAAGAATCATTTCAATGAGTGTAAATACTAACCGTTATGAAAATGAATAGACTTGTGAGTCTGATTCAAGGCAGATTGTGGCATGAGTGCATATCATATGGATTTATTATTTGAATTGTTTATTCAAATATGGTGGATGAAAAGTACAAATTTAAAGTTGTATTTGATCAGGTGTAATCATATATATTTTTTTTAAGGAAGAGTTCTGATATGGTTAAATTATTTCATAATAAGCTATGATATAAGATTCACATGTCATTAAAGAGGAATATCAAATTTTGTAACTGATTAAAGTACAAAATTAATTTGATTCTATCTTTAATGGGAGATGAGTGTCATTCATAAGTTGAAAATCAACTTAAAATATTATATGACAAAGTGTTGTCATAGAAATGGATGGTGCATTGTGTGCTTACCATTAGAAACTGAATTCGTGAGGTTCAATTTTCTAAATGGATGATTGTACCAATGGTTGTAAAACGTGAGTATATATAGGTGGTGTCCTTGAGTTCCTGTATCAAGCTCTGAATCCTATATTATCCCAAATCAAAACTTCGATGGAAGTTTTGTTATTTGAGTTGTAGCTGCTTTAGCCTGTATCAAGTAAGATAGTTGCATGCAGAGATAACCTCATGGGAGCCAGTAAGCTCAAGGGGTGGTGTTTTGGCTTAGCAATAAGTGTGCTGACAACGTACTAAATTTAATTACCAATCAAATGATCAGGCAATGTAGTCTCAAGAGGCTGATTGCATAAGATGGAGAATTACACATAATTAGTTGTTTGTATTCGTGTCCATATGATATTTGGACACCTGTTGCAACTTACAAATTGCAACTTAATGAGGTTGAGTGTAAATTCTCTCTTTCCCATCTGATGGGATGTGGTGTTCTACTACGGTACTACCGTCCTACGTGTAGTTGTTGTGTATGTCAATGGACTGACAATGTATGATAAACGTATTTAACTGGATCGTTGAACATCCACATCAATCATGAGCGGCTGTTAATTGGCATCGGTGAAAGATGCTTGCCATGATTGGATGATGAACTCATATGATCTTAAGCTGATATCATTCTATGTATGTATGTCAATGTGAAGGACCGTGGTTAGATAGACCTAGGGACCTGAACTATTAGGAACCTGAACCTAGACTATAGGGACATCAGATTGTAAACATGCAGCGGAATTGACGTCGAAAGATTTCTTTATTAAATCAATCGACTATACAAATTTACGGTTTGTAACATGTAACAACTACTCAAGCTATAACAAAAGTTAGCTCACCCAGGGTTCAGGACCCCGTTCGTGACTTCGGAGACGCGTCCCTCACACGATTCACCTTGAATCGGTTGTCGCTCTCTCACACCAAAGGGCTGGATCCTAATGCACTTTAGCCTTACTCAGAATGCCCTTTGTTTCCCTTGAGTTCCCTTCCACCGTGGCTGGGAAGTCCTTCTACCTTCAGGTCCTCGACACCCTTCACTCCGAGCTGATCTTCTTGATGCGCTTAAGCCTTACACAAGAAGCTCTTGAACTCCTTCAAATCTCTCACTAGATTCCTTGAGCTGCTCTCTGAGTTCTGAATGGGAGGGATATTCAAAATGGTTTCTTCCTTCTCATTTTGAATAGAAACCCATCTGCAGGGTCTTGTCCTGATATGAACAGTAACCGATGGGACTTCCTGAGTGTACTTTCGACTGAGCCTCCAATTATCCTTTGGGTACAGCAGGATCTCCTCGATCTCTTCCAGATATCCTCGAGTTCTGCAAGACATCTTTGAGTCTTCCAATGTCGGCTGATTGGTACTTTCTGCTGCAGGATTTCTCTTACTTGCTCTCTTGTCCTCCACTTGATCTGTTGTGTTCTCAGGTCTCTGAATGTCAATCACAGGTACTTGATCCTTCAGGTCCTTCATGATTATCAAGTCCTTTTGTCCTTAACTCATGTATAGAAACCTGAACACTTGATTTAAAACATTAAACAAGTGTTGTCATCATCAAAACATGGGCACGTGATCCTTTGAGTTCACAAGAGGTATCCGAACCTCAAAACCCTCGTGAGGGATGTGAACCTCAGGATCTAACATTTTCCCCCTTTTTGATGATGACAAACACACGATAGACAATATAATGAAAACATAGCAGATAAACATAATCTATCTAGTATGTCTAATGAGTCACAAGTAAGGACAATTCCTCCTTAGCACCGACCAGAACTCTCAACAAGTATCAGGGACAGATACCTGATATGGTTTCCCCTTTGTTAGATACCCATAACTCTTCCCCCTTTTGGCATTATCAAATAAGGGTTTGAAAGTTACACAAATAAGCCATCAAAAAGATTAGTCATAACATGCAATAAGATTGAAATTATGCAAACTTCAAGATTAAACGTCAAATATCAAAAAGTGCATTGTTTTTAAAAAACAGGAAGGAAGGGGTAGGGACAAGACTAGACTAGTCAGGGCCGGGGTATTGGATAGGCATTCTTAATATCAGGTTCGTAAACCTCAATTCTATAACAGGTCCAGGACCTCAGTGAGCATAGCCTTCAGCTCCCTCTGCCCAGCCTCCAGGGCAACAAGTCTCTGTTCAAGGTCTCCACTGACCGCAGAAGGTATCAGATCCTCAGGGGCTTCCCCTGCCATATGGTCCCAGTTTGCCTTGTAGGGTCACGAACCCATCCTTGGATTTCATCAAAAGTTAGACCCTTCTTTTTGAACAGCAGGGAATCGAAGCTCTTTGTAATGGGAACTTCATCATCAGGAGCCCCATATACTGTATTCCAGAATCTGCTTGATTATTCGAGGGAAGCCAAGGACTCTGAAGGTGCTGAGGTACTCCATCTGATGAAGGATCAATTTTGGAAGATTTATCTTCTCCCTTAGAGCAATTTGTCCAGTAGCAGCACGTCCTCCAGTTGAACAAAACTGATCTTAGATCCTCTCTGCATTAAGTTAGTGAACAAAAGCTTGTGGAGGATCTTCACATCACAGTCATGAACCTGGTAGACACTTTACCAGGTTCCTCAGTCCCGTAGACCCTCTTCTGAACCGCATATCTCTCCCCAGCCTCCGGGGGCCACACTCCCTTAATGAAGTGATCAAAGCCTTCATGCGGTATCCCAAGCAGATGGGATAAGTCCAGACTGGAGACCCTCAACTCTTTGCCATTCACCTTGAAATTCAGATAGACATTCTTCCCCTTTACCTCCTTCGTCAGGTCTGAGTAGAACTCAAGGACCTTGCTGCGGCTAACAGATTCTTCACCGGCCAAAAGACTCTGCCAACCTTGACCCTTGATCAGTTCATATAATCCATCTAGCCTTTGATCTCGGAACCACTCTTCCGTGCACAACAGCTCCTCAAGCATTTCCTTCCGAGGTCCCTTTACCCTCCTGGACGGTTCTTGAGGTTCTTCAGCATCTTCTCTCTCCCTCTTGGGTTTCTTTCCAGTGTTGCGGAGTGACGACACGTCGTTGGATGCCTCAAATTAAATTTATAATTCCTCACAAGTTAGTATATAGCAAGTAAGGGTCGAACCCAAGAGAAAGCACGTTGTATTCAAGTTCTCTAATGCAAGCTATTGAGATTGGATTTTTATGGTTGATAACAATATAATAAAACTCAGTTCGAGGATTCAACTATGACTACAATTCATACTATCATCCAATTCTACCTTTGTTCTTATGATCACACTCCGCTAAGAATGTTGTCTAATGTTTTCTCGCTAAAGACAAACATATATTATTCCACTCACGTTCTGATCAACTATCCACCGCTAGGTTTAAGTCAATAACAATACTCTACTTACATAAATTAGGCACAGCTAGGCTATACTAATATAATGCAATTAGAGTGTAAACATGATGACAATCAAGTTACCGCTAAGTACACAAGATTACACTAACAATATCACACAGGGAATAATTAACAAGATAGAACACAATGAAATACTTCATGCATTAGTCATAATCAATCCCCAAACCGAAATGGATTTAGTTACACATCGAGTTCATGATTTCAACAACAATGTAATAATTCATGAAACAACAATGCAATGAGATTAAAGTAAGAAATTGTCACTGAGTAATGAGATGATGATTTCCCCTTCAGAATCCAGCCACACCGAATTGAGATGAACCCTTGAATGACATTGAGATTGTGGAATGATTGAGAGGTGTGTGAATGTACGGAATCTGATGTTGTCTCAACTGGATTATCTCCTCTTTTATAGCATCCCCAAGCTCTGGATTTCGTGCCCTAGAATTCTGGAACGATTTGGCTAAAATTGGCCAAAACCGTTGAGTTCTTTGAAGTTCATAAATTCAGCCTCGGGGCCATCCAAGCGTACGTCTCTTCCTTTATCCAAGCGTACGCTTCTTCCATTTCCTCAAGCGTACGCGTACGCTTGGGGAAATCTCTCGGATCAATTCTGGTACTCTAAGCGGACGCTCCTTCCTTTTCCCAAGCGTACATCTCTTCCTTTCATGATAAATCCTTAGACGGGCGTCTGGGAAATTCCAGGGATGTAAGCTTGGATTCCAACGGCTACTTTTAGGGTTTTTGTGCACTTTTTGAATTCTTTCTTGAAAATCAAATAATACCAAAACTGACGCATTTGATACAGGAAAGAAACATAAAATAGTGGGTTTAGATGATTTTTTAACTCAAACAATTGTGTGTTATCAAACCATCCCACACTTAGTTCTTGTTCGTCCCCGAACAATAAAGTTTAAACTAGCAAACAATTATCATTTCAATCTTCATCTCCTACTCAGTTCTAGTGCTTACCAAGGTCATGTCTTAAACACACACTCAAAACTGCCAAAATAATTCGATCAGCTAATAACCAAATGATACATGTTACCTCAGAGTCGTGATGAGTGTTCATAGAGGTCTCGGAGATAGGTTTTAATCCCCATTGCTTAGTCTTCTAGCTTGATGTCGTTATGCGTTTGATATCGTGAGTGCTTCTTCTGATGCGTGAGAAATCTAGGTTATGAACAAGTCGGCTTTTCCTTATGCAATTTGGACTTGGGGGGATTTGAATTCTCTTGTATTGTATTGTATTGTCGAAGACTTTATGAAACTCGAGACATACTTGATATACATGACTTTGAATATTTTCGTTCCTTACATACTTTCGTCATTCCGCCCCTTTTCTTTTACATGAACAGCTCCAGTCACAGCCTCCGTATAGCAGATATGGAACTCGTCCCGCTCTTTCTTATCGTCGAGTGTTCGAGTAAGTCAGGTTAAGTTGTAACTCATCCCTTCCTACCTACTAACTCTAAAGATAGGACGGTCTGTTTTCTTGTCCCACTGAACTTACCTTCAGTGGAGCATCTGCTTCCTCATCATAACCTAGAGCTTCAGCCTCCACACTCACGACAATCTCACGTATTTCTAGTCAAACTGTCAACCAATCTCCAGGTTTCGAACCATTTCTATCAGCTCCACATCCTGTTTTATCTCAACTCTTGACATACATATCATTTAATCACAAGCATCACGAAAATTTTTTAACATAAATTAAGCATGCATCTCAGACATAACATGGCTTACACTAATCATCCATCTCAGTTTTAACAGACTTGATTAACACTAATGAAACATGTGGAAACAGACGCACCCCCCCCACACTTTTGAATTAAGTCGAGTCCTCACGGATCGACTAAAATCAAAAGGCAAAGAGAGGGTTCAAACAACTCAACAGAAATTAAAACTAATTCATGTGTAATGTGATAAATGAAGACAAAGGAACTTCCCTAATGAGGTCCCATGTATTCCGGTGGAATGGCATCTCCTGGCTTCCATCCAGGTGGTGCAGGCAAGCGGGTGATGTTCAGTGCTCTAAACATGTAGCACCTCATGTTGTGGAAGATGTCATCGATCACTTGCCGTGACATCCCACCTTCCTCGGTTTGATCCACCCTTGGTTGTGCCACCTGAACCATACTGCTGCTTCCAGAAGCTCCATCATCTCGGTTCTTCCTCGGTCTTCCTTTCTTGGTCGGGCTCCTTGGTGGTACTAGACTTTTATCTGCAAAATATGTCCAGATCATATCACCATTCTGTCTGTACCTGATCAGCTTTCCAGCCTCAAACTCCTGATGTGCAGCCAAACGCCAGTCCTTAGTCATACGACCCTCTGATGTGAACTCAGGATGTAACCTCCTCAAGACCAATGTGATCATTCCTCCACACACTACCACTCCATCAGTGCACAGATATTTCCCGTGTTCTATAAAATACACTGCCCAATCCACCTTCTTTCCTTCTTGCAACAAACTCAACACCCCAAGCTCTAACCGCTTTACCTTGTCCTTACCGTTGTCTCTGGCGAACAAGGTTCTGGCTAACATGAACTTCAAGTAGAACAGAGCTGGGTCCTTAATTTCCGAGGCTTTGCTAACACTGGGGCATAATGATTTGGTTGTCCCAGTTAAAGCATTCCATAAGCCGGTTTCCATTTCCAACCCGCCATCTCTGTAAAGACCGTTAGAGCACCACTTTATTGCTTTCCTCAAATCCTTGTAAGTGGTCGTGCGTTTTGAGTCGCGGAACGCATATGTGATATATGGTTCCTCTGCATCATGAAAGTCTTCAAGTGATCCTATGAAGTAGCTGGAATCTTGCACATCATCCTCACATACCAATGTCAAGAATTCGGGCCATCCACTTTTCCTCATCATTCCCTTTACTCTATACTTTCAGTCCGCAATCATCGAGGAAGGATTGACACGGCCACATTGGCTGCACATGTTCCAACTCTAAAAATGTGTCTGCAATTCTAGGAGCACCTTTCTTGGGTAAGAGGTTCAAAGGTGTGCGTGGAGCCATTGTTTTCTCTTCTGATCAGTCCAACCGTACCCTTGCTGATATTTCCAAGCGGACCCCTCTTGATTTTTTGAAAATACTCAAGCGTGCGCTTGGTTAATTCTTAAGCGTACGCTTGGAACGTCCGGACCTGAATCCCGTCGACTGAATCTGATCCTTCTCGAAATCTAACCTCACTTCGCCAACATCAATTCACACACAACAATCCACAAGCAAATTATCTGAATTCAACAAACTCAGTGAAACTCAATCCGAAATTCAACCGAATTACCTTAAACCTTGGTCAGATCCGAGCAGATTCAGTGTCAACGAGCAAAGCTGAATTTGTTGTGGAGATTGTGTTCGTCCGGGTGAGTTGAAGGCTCAGTCGATCTGGGTGAGTTGAGGAAGTGAGCTCGATTCGAATGAGCTAAGGCAGATGCACGAGTCGGAGTTGTAGTTGAGTCAAACTACGTCGTTTGAACGACCAAGCGTAGGCTTAAAGTATTACTCAAGCGTAAGCCCTTGAATTTCCCCAAGCGTACGCCTACGCTTGGGTAATCCTTTGTGATCACTTTTAAGCACTCCAAGCGTAGCCTCGTACAATTTCCCAAGCGTACGTTTCTCCAATTTTCCTTTAATCCTTTGACATACGCCTTGAAAATTGTAGAGACGTGCGCTTGGGTTCCATCCTGCACACTTCAAACAAAACCTTTCTCTTCGAATTATCACATTGTTTTGTAACTAAGACACACACTAAAATTATTAAAAATCAGACAAAGTATATACGATATTGGGTTACCTCCCAACTAGTGCACTTGTTTAAAGTCGTTGGCCCGACTTTGCACCTCTTGTTTCTGTCATTTCTTGCATCCCGGTCCCTTCCTAGTGTTGCTCCAATATCTATTTCCTCTGACACTAAATGGTTGATTCAATCTGTTTCTGTAGAAGGCTTCCTTTCTTGAACTCGGCGGAGGAGACTGACTGCGATCTCTGGATCGGCTGCGGCTCCGACTTTTTGAATATTCTCCTTGCTCACCAATTGCTGTGCTTGTAACTAAATCACCCTGCGATTTAAAGTTAATTTCATGTATGGTAAAGTAAGAATTAATTGTCCGTTACCAAAATCCATGAGTGCTTTAGTATCATCCAAGAATTCTTCCCCCAGCAGTATCCGTCCTGGCCCTCCCATGTCAAGTACCGTGAAGTCCAATGGGAGCAACGGAGGCAGCATTCTTTCCGTTTCATCGTAAACTGATTTAGGTAATACGTTGTGCGTAGACCCTGAGTCTACAAGGCAATCATCTAGTTCCACCAGTCCAATTTTGGTAGAAAGAATGAAGGGACCATCTCCACGCTTACTTTGTGGATATTCCTCCTCGTCTATCGGTTCCCATTCGAACTTCTCCTCTTCAGGTTCCTCCTCTGGGTCCTCCTCCGGATCTTCCTCAGGGTCTTCTTCAAGATCCTCCTCCGGATCCTCTTCTGGGTCCTCCTCCGGATCATCATCATTGTTAAGTTCCCTTACTGTTTTCAAATGCATAACAGTTGCAAACGGCTCCTCTAGTGTTATCTCTTGTGGTGGCTCAATCTTGTTGTCATAATAAGCTTTGATTCTGTGTCCATTAACCTTGAACCTTTCCCCACTCTCTGGTTTTTCTAGCTCTATTGCTCCGTGATTAAATATCTTGGTGATGACGAATGGACCAGCCCATCTTGAACGGAGTTGACCTGCCATTAGCTTTAGTCTTGAAGAGAAGAGGAGCACTTTCTGACTAATTTCAAAAGAACGTCTCAAAATGTACTTGTCGTGGTACATTTTTGTTCTCGCCTTGTAGTCTGATTGGCTCTCATAAGCCTCTAGGCGGAGTTCTTCTAATTCATTGATCTGCATTGTTCTTTCAATACCAGCTTCCTTCAAGTCTAAGTTACATTCCTTTAATGCCCAATATGCTCTATGCTCCACTTTAACTGGTAAATGACAAGCTTTGTCGTAGACTAGTTTGAACGGTGAGGTACCGATAGGAGTTTTGTATGCTGTCCTGTACGCCCAAAGTACATCATCCCATTTTCTTGACCAATCCTTGCGTGACGGCTTGACCATTTTTTCTAACACTGACTTGATTTCCCGGTTAGATATTTCAGCTTGGCTATTGGTTTGAGGGTGGTATGCTGTGGCAATTCTATGATGAACCCCATACTTTTTGAACAATGCTCCTAACACGTTGTTGCAGAAGTGTGTTCCTTGATCACTAATTATTGCCTTTGGTATTCCAAACCTGCAAAAGATGTTAGTGCGCAGAAAATCTACCACAATTTTGCCATCATCATTTCTTGTAGCTTTTGCCTCTACCCATTTCGATACATAGTCAACTGCGACCAAAATGTATTGATACTCAAAGGAACTAGGAAATGGTCCCATAAAATCTATGCCCCAAATGTCAAATATTTCACTAACTATTATAGGGGTCTGTGGCATTTCGCTCCTGGCAGAGATATTTCCTACCCTTTGGCATCTATCACAATTTTTACAATGAGTGTATGCATCTCTAAACAATGAAGGCCAATAAAATCCACACTCTAGAATTTTCCTGGCAGTACGTCTAGGTCCAAACTGACCACCACATGCATACTCATGACAGAAAACAAGTATAGATAACATGTCATCATCAGATACACATCTCCTAACAACCTGATCAGCTCCTATCTTCCATAAGTATGGATCGTCCCATATGTAATACTTAGAGTCATGTTTCAATCTAAGTTTCTGTGCTTTAGTAAATGAAGATGGAAATGTACCTCCCACCAGGTAGTTAACTATGTTAGCATACCATTGTGCTTTTGTGTTGATTTGGAAGAGATGTTCATCTGGAAATGTTTCATTTACTCTCGAGGCCTCTCCTTTTTGCTCAATGCGGCTCAAGTGGTCAGCTACTGTGTTTTCAACACCCTTCTTATCCTTGACTTCCAAGTCGAATTCTTGCAGTAGCAAAATCCATCTAATCAGTCTTGGTTTGGACTCCTTCTTTGACGTCAAGTACCTTATAGCTGCATGATCAGAATAAACAATTACTTTAGCACCGAGTAAGTAAGGATGGAATTTTTCAAGAGCAAAGACAATAGATAGAAGCTCTTTTTCTGTGCCACATCGAGGGTCTTTGATGCGTAATGAATCACCACCGGCGTTTTATCTTTTCGTTGTCCCAACACAGCTCCAACGGCAAAGTCACTTGCATCACAAATCAATTCAAATGGTTGTGTCCAGTCCGGTGCTTGCACAATGGGTGCACTCACCAATGCCCTCTTTAGTGATTCAAATGCCTCCTTGCAATTGTCGTCGAACTCGAAAGATACATCTTTTTGTAACAGTTTGGACAACGGCAATGCAGTCTTTGAAAAAGCTTTAATGAACCTGCGGTAAAACCCTGCATGTCCTAGAAAAGACTTGACGCCTCGAGGGTCAGTAGGGTATGGCAATTTACAAATCAAATCAATTTTTGCTCCATCTACTTGAATGCCTTTTTCTGAAATTACATGTCCTAGTACCACACCATGAGTGACCATAAAATAATATTTTTCGAAGTTTAAAACCAAATTCATTTCGATGCAACGTTTAAGGACTTTTTCTAAATTATGCAAACAATCATCGAATGCATTCCCATATACCGTGATGTCATCCATGAACACTTCAACACAATCATTTAGAAATTCAAAAAATATGCTCATTACTACACGTTGAAATGTACCAGGTGCATTGCATAAACAAAATGGCATTCTACGAAATGCAAATGTACCTACGGGACAGGTGAATGTCGTCTTCTCTTGGTCCTCGGGCGCAATTGGAATTTGATTGTAACCTGAATATCCATCAAGAAAACAGAAATGTGATTTACCTGCAAGTCGGTCCAGCATTTGGTCGATGAATGGAAGGAGGAAGTGATCCTTGCGAGTTGCTGCGTTTAGCTTTTGGTAGTTGACGAGCACGTCGTTGAGTGCTGCAAATTTGTCCCGACTCTCCTACTAGTATAGTATTGGTAAGCTGGGGTCGAATCCACAGGGAACGGTGAGAAATCTCCTTTGATCTTCAACTAAAATTGGGTTTGTGAGTTAACACGTAAAGAAAACACAGAAAACAGGAGCGTGAGTATACTACTGGCGCACAGAATTAATTACGAGTGTAAAATATAAATGTGAGATGAGCTCAGCTTAGACTTCTCACTATGAACTTCTATGTTTATCACAGGTTTTTCTAAGGATTTATGACAGATTGTTCACGTAAGCTAAGGTCCGGTAAAGGCTTAATAACTTACACATATATTCCGGTAAAGGTCAATATGATATTACTACCCAACCTAGACTAATTAGTCACGAATCCGGTAAAGGTAGTGACTAACTATTCTAGTGCTACTCCTATCATTCACTGTAACGTACCTCTGATAGTTTAACGATAGTTAATAGAGTCTATAATTAGGTCTGCGGGTAAAGGCTTCGCCTAACTATCTAAACTAGTTATCATGCAAGTATACTCGGAGTAATAATACTAAACAGGTCATGCATTAAGAACAAAACCTAAAACATATGATTCATAGATCAAAGTCTAAACTGATTTCAACAAGTTAGCTAGACATGCTGAACATATTCATCTCAATATCTACATGAAATCAACAAGTAATAACACTATAGCCTGGTGCGCGCGTCGTCAGTGCGCGTAACAGTCTTGCGGCGGCAGAATTCTGGTCCCTCTTCTAGCTCTAAAGTCGCACCAAAATCGCTCTCTTATGATTTCCATGAAGCTTTGTATTTATAGCCTTGCCTCCTAGGGTTTCCATGAATATTTAGGCAAGGATATCTGTAGGAAATCATCTGCATCTCTAAAAATCAGCTTAGGAAACACTTGATCTCCAAAAACTGAATTTAGAAATATTCTTTGCGCGTGATGACGTCATCGTTCCGAATGTCTCGCTGTCTGCTGACGTCACCGTTTTGCTGTCCTCTGCGCGACTAAGACTGGCGCGCCATAATGCTCGCGCGCTCGTTGTCCTTTGGCTCTTGTCAACTTGTTATCTTTTGCTCCGAAAGTCAGCCTTTTTGTTGGACTTTTATTCTAATTCTTCTTTTCAACCTGAAATACAAAACTACACCAAAAGCGTAATCTTATACTAAAATATGTTAGAATATAAGCAGTGTAATGGACTTAAAGTAGCGTACAAAAGCACTCTATCAAATCCCCCACACTTACTCTTGTTCGTCCCTGAACAAGCTGGCTTCCTTACCTCTTGTGTAATGCACGCGTGAATGTTGGACTTACTGCGCCACACGTCTGCGCCACTATCACAACCTGCGCAACTGTGATTATATAACATAAAACTGATTTATGTCATTAATTCAAACCTTGTGTTTACCTCTCTTGTGGAATGCATATCAATTCGGATGATTGGTAGATAGTCCTTTTTAAGCACCGGTCACCGATTTCTTCTTGATTTGCGATTACATGGTTATTCGTATTCGCTTTCTCTGATACGTGATTGATTCACGCCTTAGGGTTTCTGAGCTTAACGTCTTTGACGCTTCACTGTTGTTTCACTGACAGATGATAACTCTTTTGTTGCACAATTTCTTCTTTTCATTGTTTCGGCCTTTTGAGCTTTAACTTTGAATTGAATACTTTCTTTTCTCTGGTCCGGGTCTACTTTTTCCCTAGAACGGTTTCCAATCATGGCCTTCGAATAGCAGCTATGGAACCACGCCCCGCTCTCTCTTCTGACCAGTCGCGTGCAAGTCAGGCCACGCATTTGCAACCGCGCGCCCCTTCCTGAGCGACTAATCTTTAGCGAAGACGGTCAATTTTCCCGTCTCGTCACGCCATTAGGGTTTTTTCCTTTGGCATCTGCGTGACTGAGCTCGCTCTTTTATCCTTTGACTGCGAAGTATCAACCTCCACGAATACCATAACCATACAACCGATCCTCAAGATTTGTTCGGTCGACAGCTTCTCTAGGACGTTTCTCTCAGCTCCACATCCCTCTTTATTTCACTCAAGAGACACGCAAAATTCAAAAAAAATTAACAAAAAAATCAGAATATGTCATATAAGCACAAATTAGTGCAGGTGCGCGAGTGTGCACACAGGTCGGGCAAGCCAGTGTTTCTCGCGCGCAATTACCTCTTGAGATGTTTACATTCAGCAATTCTAAACTAAAAAAAACGAAAAATGTAATCCTAAACTACTCCTAAGATAAATGTACTACTACCCCCCCCACAGTTAAACAAAAACGTGTCCTCACGTTTTGCACAAGTAGTAAAGAAGGTAATAGTCATGCATGCACATATAGCAATTTGCACCGATCACAATTCATAATATGGCCACCCACCGAATTAAAATCAAACACCGATTGCATTAAAACACCGTTCGTAATGATAATTCATAACACAAGAGTTTTAAAGCATAGTTTAAATAGTCAGCCACCGATGAGCTCAACCACCGATTACAACATATTTAAAAAGAAGCAGAAAAAAAGACGAGGAGAATGATCGGGTGAGCTCTTCAATTGGGTCGGCGTCCTGGAGTGCATACTCTTCTGGAATTGGGTCGCCCGCTCGCCAACCCCTGGGTGGCGTCAAGTCCAAGTTAGCACCCTGGGGTGCTACATATTCCATCACACGTTGGGCGTTGAACACCCAGCGCTCATCAATCTGCACTTGTGCGCCACTGCCTTGTGCGCTGGACTCAGCTTGCGCACGCTCAGATCTGCGCCTGCTCCTTTCTGGGCGCCACTGGCTCCTGCGCCACTACCTCTGGCGCAGGTCTGGCATTCTCTAACCCGGGCCTGTAGCTCCAATATGCGATACCATCCGTGCGAATCTTAATTCCCTTGTATAAGCGCATCTTCTGGCGAATCTTAATTCCCAATAGCTGGTGAGCAGGCGCGTGTAGCGCACCTTCTTCCCGTAGTAAAGGCCCTTGAGGATCTCCATATCTAGTAGCCCCGGCCGCTGAGATCCATTGTAGCGGTCGATAATGGAGTGGGAGATGAGCCTCTGAATATAGAACACCTTCGGGTCTAGCAGTTCTGTGCCGAGGCTCCTTCCTCTGGCGTACGGCTTGCTGCCGTCTGTCCAATCATCCCATGCCTCCTGGTCCGTGTGTTCGTCTACTTCTGCGCCATGCATGCGGGTGAGTCCCATGACTGCGCCGAACTGAGATGGCGCGGCCTCGTAGTACACGCCCCTGTGGCGGTACCGAATCCGATCAGCAAGTCCTTCATATAACGCGAGGATTTCCAATGTATCCTCCAAGTCAGTATCTGAGCTGAGTTCCATGAACGATGCCCATCCAGTCGCGGCAAATGCTGTGTGCACGTCCTCATATAACCCCATCTCGCGTAGATACTCATCCACAAAAAGCGTAGGCAAAATTTCACATCTACTGTACATCCTATATTTGATCTCAAAATCCAGCTTCTCGGACTGATATACGCAGATAGACATGATAGCAAGCAAGAAAAACGCTGAACAATCCTTATCTGGCGTGCGTGTCCTGTCACGCGCGTGTACTATGCAGATCTAGATCTAAACTTCCACTCAACAATTGGTACACCAAAACTGATCCAAATGCACTGAAATTTGAACAGTAGATTACCTGCACTGAGATCTACGTTCTGGCCAAAAATTACAAATTTCTGGGTTGGGCGACGACGGCGGCGCGGCGGCAGTGGCGGTGGTCGGTGGTGGTGGCTTGGTGGCTTTGGGTTTTTTGTGTTTAGTGAGATAAGTGAAATATGAAAAGTGAAAAGTGACACAAAATGAACCCCACATCACATATTTATAGTACAAAAAGCCCACATGCATGCATGGCCCAAAACTACATGGGCCCAAGTTTAAAACTAAACACACACACAAAACCACGGAAAACAATCTAAGTTAAGTTTGTCGGAGTACCTTTCGACGAGTGCTTTGTTTAAAGTCGTTAGCTCGACGCAAAATGTGCACTCATGGCGCACGGATCTCCTCCCCCACACTTGAACTTTTGCCTACTTCTGCTTTATCAATTTTTCTGCATGGCAAAATTTCAAGAGTGTTAGTATCAGTAGATACGATGTAATTTATATGATCGGAGGGAAGAGTAATAGAAAACGCAAAGCCTCGCGTGTTACTCCCTGAGTATGCGCCAGACTGTGCGCAGTTTAACTCTCGCGCGTCCTTGAGTTGCACAGCTCTATTCTGCATCACCATTCTGCGCACCTTCTCAGCATTCTTGTGTTGGTCCCACGTATCATACTGCTTACGACCTCGCTCTCTGTTTTTTTATCCGGAGGCTTGCTCTTCATGTTGGTCTGGTGCGCCATTGGTATGATCTTCTGGCTGGTGCGCAATATTTCAGAGTGCGTCGGTCTTATATCAGTTTTGTCTCGAAACTTGACTTGGTTTTCTACTATCGGCTCTTCAGATAACCTGATTCGATTTATGACATCTAATCTGAGTTTGCTCTTCTTGTCTTGTAATGTCACAATACCACTGCCGACGTCGATGCACACCTTCGCGGTTCTCATGAAGGGTCGGCCGAGCAACACGGTTTCTCTTGCTTCGGTATTGGGTTTGTTCATGTCGACCACGTAGAAATCTGCTAGGAATTTGAGTCCACCGACATGAGTCAAGACATCCTCAATCTTACCCTTTGCTTCGGTCCGTGAGTTATCCGCAAGTAATAGACCAATATCTATCGGCTCTAGAGGTCCCATAGATGATGCGGAATACAAAGAATATGGTAATAAATTTACCGAGGCCCCTAAGTCGAGCATGCACTCACTCGCAAACGTATCTCCTATAGTGCTCGGAATTGTGAAGGTACCGGGATCAGCAAGCTTCTCTGGTAAATCTGGTGCCAAACATAACTTCAAGCTTGCTTGGAAATCATTTAGCATGATATCTTCCTGCTTTTCTGGTGCTACAATTAATTCTTTACTCTGTTCTGTTGCGCCAATAGCGACGCGTGTATCATCTGGCGCGCTAGTATTGTCTGGTTGTGGCGCGTCCATCGGAACCATGTTGATACGTCCCTTGGGGTTCTGAATGACTTGAGAGGGCAGATTAATACTAGCCTTTAATTCATTCATAGCAGTGGCGATCTGGGTGAGCTGGTTCTATATTAGTTTAAACCGTTTGTCATTCTGCTCTTCATTCCTTCGTACTGTCTCAGCCAACTGACCTACTATTTCATCTAGTGACTTCTTTGGGGGCTGCTAGTTGTACTGCACTGGTCCTTCAGCACATTTGTGTGGCAGGTTATAGGCAGCAGCTGGCGCATAAGGTCGCGCGCCAGTGGGTGCATTAGGTTGTGCGCGCCAGTCAGCGCGCGGTCTTTGAGAAATTCTGTTCATTCTTCCAACTAAACCCGTTCTCAGCTAATCCAAATCTAGGCTGTCCTTGCCTAGCCTGACCATTATTCCATCCTCCTACTGCATTAACATCTGCGTGTTCTTCGAATAGGGAGGGGCATGCGTCAGTCTGGTGATCTGTGGCGTGACAGAATTCGCAGGGTCTTGTATCGACGCTTTGTTTCATCATTAGTTTCTGCATCATATCTTTTAATTCTTTAATCTCTCCAGTGACATCCACTTGATGCAGAGATCTAGCACGGTTGTTTTCCAAAGAAACCTGATATCTCACTTGATCGGCCGTGTCTTCTATTAATTTCCAAACATCCTCCGGGTACATGTTCCTCACATTGCCTCCTGCGCAAGCATTCAGCAACCTGAGTTCCATCTCAGTTAATCCATTGAGGAAGTTCTCTATTAGCACATGTTGCGGGAGTCCATGATTGTAGCAGTTCGCTTCAAGTTCCCTGAACCGCTCATAATACGGATAGTGACTCTCCGTGCAAGTGCTTTGGCGCGGCTAGCTCTCTTCTGAGTAGTGACACCATAGTCGCAAGGTAGAACTTGTCCAAGAACCGTTCCTACAACTCGGGCCACGTCCTTATCGACCCCGGTGCTAGTCCCATCAACCATTGTCGAGCTGAATCAGAAAGTGAGAATGGGAAAGCTCTGAGTTTCAGCAACTCTGGGTCCTCGTTCCCATTCCTCATATTCTCACAAATGGCCGCGAACTCTCGTATGTGCTTAACTGGGTTTTCACTAGCCATACCGTGGAACCTTGGTATGTAGTGAACAAGCTGAGTTCTCAGTTCGAAGTGACCATCAGGAGGTAGCACGATGCACCAGGGTTGGTTAACTGCTTGAGGAGCAGACATCTCTTTAATGGTGCGGCGCGCCACAGGTTGAGCAGGTTCGTGCGCGACAGGTGGTGGCGCGCGTACATCCACATTGTCATTTAGCTGATTGTCGTTTCTGGGTAGTTCAACATCCATTATGAACTCAAAGTCTCTGTGCACTTCTCTTCTGTTTGCTTCGAGTTCAGCTGGGTGTAAGCGAGCAAAGATGTTTTCAGCGTTGCGCACTGGCGCGTCTGGAGTTTCTCTTCTTCTGCCGATTACACTGTTTTCACCAAGACAAAAACAACAGCTAAATTAAACAATTTTTTTGGATTTTTTATATATAAGATAACAGAAACTAAATAACAAACTAAATACAAAAGAAAAGAAAACTTCTCTAGCCGCTCCCCGGCAACAGCGCCAAAATTTGACTAGTATAGTACTGGTAAGCTGGGGTCGAATCCACAGGGAACGGTGAGAAATCTCCTTTGATCTACAACTACAATTGGGTTTGTGAGTTAACACGTAAAGAAAACACAGAAAACAGGAGCGTGAGTATACTACTGGCGCACAGAATTAATTACGAGTGTAAAATATAAATGTGAGATGAGCTCAGCTTAAACTTCTCACTATGAACTTCTATGTTTATCACAGGTTTTTCTAAGGATTTATGACAGATTGTTCACGTAAGCTAAGGTCCGGTAAAGGCTTAATAACTTAAACATATATTCCGATAAAGGTCAATATGATATTACTACCCAACCTAGACTAATTAGTCACGAATCCGGTAAAGGTAGTGACTAACTATTCTAGTGCTACTCCTGTCATTCACTGTAACGTACCTCTGATAGTTTAACGATAGATAATAGAGTCTATAATTAGGTTTGCGGGTAAAGGCTTTGCCTAACTATCTAAACTAGTTATCATGCAAGTATACTCGGAGTAATAATACTAAACAGGTCATGCATTAAGAACAAAACCTAAAACATATGATTCATAGATCAAAGTCTAAACTGATTTCAAACAAGTTAGCTAGACATACTGAACATATTCATCTCAATATATATATGAAAACAACAAGTAATAACACTATAGCCTAGTGCGCGCATCGTCATTGCGCGTAACAGTCTTGCGCCGGCAGAATTCCGGTCCCTCTTCTAGCTCTAAAGTCGCACCAAAATCGCTCTCTTATGATTTCCATGAAGCTTTGTATTTATAGCCTTGCCTCCTAGGGTTTCCATGAATATTTAGGCAAGGATATTTGTAGGAAATCATCTGCATCTCTAAAATCAGCTTAGGAAACACTTGATCTCCAAAAATTGAAATTAGAAATATTCTTTGCGCGTGATGACGTCATCGTTCCGAATGTCTCGCTGTCTGCTGATGTCACCATTTTGCTGTCCTCTGCGCGACTAAGTCTGGGGCGTCATACTGCTCGCGCGCTCGTTGTCCTTTGGCTCTTGTCAACTTGTTATCTTTTGCTCCGAAAGTCAGCCTTTTTGTTGTTCTTTTATTCTAACTCTTCTTTTCAACCTGAAATACAAAACTACACCAAAAGGGTAATCTTATACTAAAATATGTTAGAATATAAGCAGTGTAATGGACTTACAGTAGCGTACAAAAGCACTCTATCAGTAGTCTATACACATCCTCCATCCGTTTTGAATTCTTTTCAGGACAAGCTCGCCTTTGTCATTTGTTTCGACTGTCATTCCTGTCTTCTTTGGCACCACATGTATGGGATTTACCCATTCGCTATCTGAGATCGGGTAGATAACTCCAGCATCCAGTAATTTCTGCACTTCTTTTTGTACCACCTCCAACATCAAAGGGTTGAGTCGTCTTTGTGGTTGTCTAACTGGTTTTGCATTTTCTTCAAGCAAGATTCTGTGCATGCATACTGCTGGACTTATTCCTTTAATGTCAGCCAAGCTCCAGCCTATAGCTCCCTTATTCTCCTTAAGCACCTTTATCAATTTTTCTTCTTGGCCAATGTCCAACTCCTTTTTAATTATGACGGGCAACGTCTCATTTTCTCCCAAGTAGACATACTTAAGGTGTTTGGTAGAGGTTTTAGTTCTATCTTAACATCCTGCACACTAGATGAGATTTTATCAGTAACACTAACAGAATTAAGTGGATACGGTTCATACCTTGGAGAAATAATTGACATTTCTCGTAGCAATTGTACTACTTCTCTAGTGTCAAGGACAAGATTTTTGCAATCTTTTCATCGTGTATCGCTCCCGAATAATGAGCTCTAATGCATCTTTTCCATTAGTCACATCCAAGTCAAGCACCGCATCATCAATGATATCCAAAGCATGTATCTCGGCGGTGTCCGGTGGATATTGCATTGATTTATAAATGTTGAAGCGTACCACCTCTCCGTCCACTTCCATAGAAAGGTCTCCCGTTGATGTATCGATTTTAGTCTTTGCAGTAGCCATGAATGGTCTTCCTAGCAGCACTCTTGAGGTATCTTTGGGACCTCATCCTCCATCTTCATCACGTAGAAATCTGCAAGAAACACAAGCTTTCCCACACGCACTAACACATCAACTAGCATACCTTCAGGTTTAGTGCATGATCGATCCGCTAGCTGAATAGTTAGGTCAGTAGGCCTCAAAGGACCGATATGTAAAGCTTGGAATAAAGAATATGACAAGACATTTATCGAAGCACCCAAGTCAAGCATGCAATTATCGATTCTAACTTCACCAATGATACATGAAATATTGAATGTACCTGGGTCCTTGCATTTTTGTGCTACCTTGCATTGGAGAATTGCTGAGATATTCTTTATCAAGCTCACTTGCTCATGGCTCGGTTTCCTTTGGTTAGTGCACAAGTCCTTATTAAACTTTGCATACTTCAAAATTTGTTTCACTGCATCTATGAGTGGAATGGTTATTTCCACCTTGCTGAAAAGTTCCATTAACTCTGCATCCAATTCCACTTTCTTCTTTCCCTTGTTTAACTGCGAAGGAAAGGGTAAAGGAATATCAGTAACTTCATTTTCAGCTTCAGAGTTAGGACTTACCTTCATCTGAATTTCTGGAGCTTGCTCTTCATCAGCTTGCTCCTCCTCATCCATTATTTGCTCTTCTTCATTTTCGATCGAGTCATCCACAAGTTGTCTACCGTTTCTGAGAGTCATAGCACTGAGGTTTCCTTTGGGATTTGGTACAGTTTGTGATGGAAGCTTGCCCTTGTCTTCCTTGAGCTCATTGACTGTGGTAGCTATTGCTGACATTTGCTTTGTCAATTCGGCAATTGCACCATCGGTTTTCAGGGCTAACTCCCTCACTACTTCCTCTAATGGCTTACTAGGAGCTGAGTTGCTAGGACCGGCCTGATTATAGTTACGTTTCTGTTGGTACTGCCCATGTGAGTTGTTTTTGTTGTACTTGTCTTGGTGGAACGGTGTTTAGTATTGTTGTTGCTTTTGATTCTCACTGAACCCTCCTTCGTTCCTCCAACTATATCCATTAGCAGCCAAACCGTACTTAGGAGGTCCTTGTCTCTGCTGGAAGTTCTGGTAGCCTCCTACTACATTCACTTCTTGGTGATCGTCTTCGAATAATGTGGGGGCATTCGTCGGTTTTGTGGCTGATTGCTTTGCAAAACTCACAAGGTTTAGAGGTCTGTCCTTGTCCAATGGCTATCCTTTTCACCATTTCCTTCAGTTTCAACTCGTTAGCCATGTGACTTGTTTCAGCCTTGTATACATCCTTTGATCTGCCATTGTCTTCTCTACTCATTATTTCTTCTCTAAATCTGGCATTCTCTGCGGCTTCATTGATCAATTCTCTTACTTGAGTTGCTGTCAAGTCCAAGACTGTGCCACCAGCCGTAGCATCTAGCATCCATCGATCCATCGGTCTGAATCCATCCAGCAAATGTTCCACTAACTGCTTCTTCGTCAATCCCAAGTGACTACAGCTTTGCTCCAATGCATTGAATCTTTCTAGATATTTGTATATAGCTTCATTTGGACCTTGTTTGATTGTTTGGAGCTCTCTTTTGAGTTGTGCTGCCTTGGCGGGTGGATAATACTTGTCAAGGAACTTACGCTGCATTTGTTCCCAAGTTTGTATGCTACCTGAAGGTAAAGACAAAAACCAACTTTTTGCAAGGTCAGTTAAACTTAATGGAAACACTTTTAGCTTAAACCTTCCTCGGGTGCGTTATGTGGGCGCATAGTCTGACAAATTCTGTTGAATTCTTGTAAATGTCTTGAGGCCATCTCTCCTGGCAACCCACCAAACTTTGGTAAGTGATGGATTACCGCTGTTTTAATTTCAAAGTTGTCCTCTTCCGGATTATGGTCAATGCACCATGGTTGATTGCGAATAACCGGTGCGGGACATCTCCTTGAGTGTGGGCTCCTGTCTAGCCTCTTGTCTATGTTGTTCACGCGCTCTGTTCTCATTGATTTCTTCTTGTTCTCTTAGGTATGCTCGCGCTTCCATTAACGCGTTCGTTCCGGCGATTGCTTCTCTTCTTCTTCACCTCAATTCACGTTCCGGTTCACTTTTAGTAGGGGGAATTTCTAATGGTTGTAAGTCATTGTTCCCTTGGTTATTTCCTGCATGTGCCATGTTGACAAGCAGTAAAATGCAAAACAAAAACTAAACTAAAAAATAAAAATGAAAGAACAAAAACTAAGAACTCTTAACACACTAATGCTTTCCCCGGCAACGACGCCAAATTTGACGACACGTCGTTGGATGCCTGACAAGCACGTCGTTGAGTGCTGCAAATTTGTCCCGACTCTCCTTACAAGTATAGTATTGGCAAGCTGGGGTCGAATCCACAGGGAACGGTGGAAGTCTCTTTTCAACTACAAACTAAAGAATTGGGGTTGTGCGTGAGAACAATTAAAAGAAAGAAAAACTGCTGCGCAAGTACAACTGGCGCACACACAGAAAGTAGGTATAAAAGATGCAAATAACTATGCTAGAGATGAGCTCGGTTCAGATTCTTCACTATGAATTCTATGTTTGTCCTCGGCCGCTAAAGGTACATGATATATTTGTCCACGTAGGTTAAGGTCCTGTCACAGCTTAATAACCTACATATACATTCCGGTCAAGGTCTGTATGATATTATTACTCAATCTAGTCTAGTCAATAACGAATCCGGTCAAGGTAGCTACTGCATATTCTAGTGTTACTCCTATCATTCACAGTCACGTACTTCTGATAGTTTAACTATAGATAATAGATTCTACAACTAAGTCTGCGGTGCAAGGCTTCGCTTACTTGTCTAACCTAATTATCATGCGAGTGAGTTCAGAATAATAATACTAAACTTAATCATGCAAATTAAGAACAAGACCTCAAAACATATTATTCATAGATCAAAATCCAAACCGAGTTCAGTGAGTTTAGCTACTCATACGGATTGAATACATCTCAAGAATAATTAAATAACAACTGAAATAACAAGACAAATCTGTATGGTGCGTCGTCAGGCTCGCGTGACAGCTTGCGCGCGTCGGAATTCTGCTCTGAGCCGTCTGGTCCCTTCTGCGTGTATATTTGTGATCTCCATAAATCTTTGTATTTATAGACTTGCCTCTTAGGGTTTCCACGAATATTTAGGCAAGGATATCTGTAGGAAATCATCTATATCTCTAAAAATCAGCTTAGGAAATATGCAATCTCCAAAAACTGAACTTAGAAATATTCTTCGCGCGTGATGACGTCATCGCTTTGGATATCTCGCTGTCTGCTGACATCACCGTTTTGCTGTCTTCTGCGTGACCCACACTCGCGCGCCATAGTGCTCGCGCGCTAGTGGTCTTCTGTCCTTGTTGTCAAGTTGTTGTCTTTTGTTCTGGAAATCAGCCTTCTTGTTGCGTTTTTGTTCTAACTCATCTTTTAGACCTGAGATACAAAACTACACCAAAAGCGCAATCTTATACTGAAATATGTTAGAATATGAGCAGTGTAAAGGGCTTAAAGTAGCGTACAACTGTGCTCTATCAAATCCCCCACACTTACTCTTGTTCGTCCCTGAACAAGTCGGCTTCCTTACCATTTGTGTAACGCACGCATGATTATTGGACCTACTGCGCCAGATGTCTGCGCCACCCTCGCTTGAGTTGCGATTGTATGGTTATTCGTGTTCGCTTTCTCTGGTACATGACTGATCCGCGTCTTAGGGTTTCTGAGCTTACGTCTTCGACGCTTCACTTTTTGTTCTCGGACAGTTTGATACACACTTTGTTGCACTTTTCTTCTTTTCGTTGTTTCGGCCTTTTGAGCTTTAACTTTAAACTGAATACTTCTTTCTAGTCCGTATCTTGATTCTTCCCTATAATGTTTTCCAGTCATGGCCTTCAGATAGCAGCTATGGAACCACGCCCCGCTCTCGCTTCTGATCAGTCGCGCGCAAGTCAGACCGCGCGTTTGCAACCGCGCGCCCCTTCCTGAGCAACTAACTTCCACGAAGACGGTCTGTTTTCCCGTCTCGTCACGCCATTTAGGGTTTTTCGCCTTCGGCATCTGCGTGACTGAGCTTGCTCTTATTCCTTTGACCGCGGAGTACCAACCTCCACGAATACTCATAACCATGCAACCGACCCTCAAGCTTCGTTCGATCGACTGCCTCTCTAGGACGTTTCTATCAGCTCCACATCCCTCGTTATTCCACTCAAGAGACACACGAAATTTCGAAAAAATTATCAAAAATTCAAAATATGTCATATAAGCACAAATTACCACAGGTGCGCGAGTGCGCACACAGGTCGCGCACACCAATGTTTCTTGCGCGCAATTACCTCTTGAGATGTGTTCAGCGTTCGGTTTGGTTTGTTTAAACGAAAATTTATCCTACTCCTAAGTTAACTCTATTACTACCCCCCCCACACTTAAACAAAAACGTGTCCTCACGTTATGCACAAGTAGTAAAGAAGGCAATAGTAATGCACGGGTTACCTCCCGGAAGTGCCGTGGTTTAACGTCGCTGGCTCGACAATACCTTGTTTGTTCAACGCCATGGTATTTCTTCAATGTCCGATTGAGTTGACGTGCGGGTTCTCTGGCGTGTCTCTTTGCGCACGCGGTATGTAGTGCGCGTGTCTGATGGTTCACGTGCGGGCTCTCCTAACTCCCCTAGTTCTGAAAGGTCGAACTCTTGTGCTGGTGGAATAGGCCCCGAAAGGTACTGCTTAATTCGCTGACCGTTCACCTTGAAACGGTGATGATCCTTTTCATCTTCGAGTTCGACGGCTCCGTATGCAAAGATTTTTGTGATGGTGAAAGGTCCGGTCCACCTACTCCGCAACTTCCCTGGCATAATCTTCAAACGGGATGAGAATAACAAAACCTTATCACCAATGTTGAAAGAACGACGAAGAATAAACTTATCGTGATAGATATTGGTGCGCAGCTTGTAGTCGCGCATACTGTCATATGCGTCCGCGTGCAGCTCTTACAGCTCGTTCAAGTCTAACATTCTCTCTCGTTGTGCACTATCCAGATCCAAATTGCATGCGCGCAAAGCCCAGTATGCCTTATGCTCCAATTCCACTGGAAGGTGGCATGCTTTTCCATAAACTAATCGGAATGGGGAGGTGCCGATTGGGGTCTTGAAAGCTGTCCGATATGCTCAGAGTGCGTCATCCAGACGGAGGCTCCAATATTTACGCGTTGGCTTCACCATCTTCTCGAGTATGCACTTGATTTCTCTGTTGGAGATTTCAGCTTGGCCGTTTGTTTGTGGATGGTAAGCCGTGGAAGTTCTATGTCGAACTCCATAGTGTTTGAGTACCTGTGCCACCAACCTGTTACAAAAATGCGTTCCTTGGTCACTGATCAGTGCCTTGGGTACACCATAACGGTAGAAAACGTTAGTGCGCAAGAAATCAGTAACAGTTTTGGCATCATCTTTTCGGGTAGCCTTAGCCTCAACCCATTTAGATACATAGTCTACAGCTACAAGAATGTACTCAAATCCGAAAGAAGGAGGGAAAGGACCCATGAAGTCAATCCCCCATAAATCAAACACTTCATCTACCATGATGGGCATCTGAGGCATCTCGTTGCGCACCGATATGTTACCTGCGCGCTGACATCTATCGCAACTTTTGCAGTGCGCGTATGCGTCTCTGAACACGTGTGGCCAATAAAAACCAGAATCTAATATTTTTCTACTAGTTTGTTTAGGACCAAAGTGACCTCCACATGCATGCTCATGACAAAAGGCTATAACTGACTCTATTTCATGATCTGGAATACAACGTCGCAGTATTTGATCTGGACCTATTCTAAATAAGTACGGATCATCCTATAGGTACAATCTAGCATCATGTTTCAATCGGAGCTATTGCGGTTTGTTAAAAGTAGGTAGTTCACAATGTGCGCATACCACGGTATCTTACCCTGTAACGTCATTATGTGCTCGTCTGGGAATGTCTCCTTAATGATCCCCTGTAACGTCATTATGTGCTCGTCTGGGAACGTCATTATGTTTTCTTGTCTTTTGTTCTGGAAATCAGCCTTCTTGTTGCGTTTTTGTTCTAACTCATCTTTTAGACCTGAGATACAAAACGACACCAAAAGCGCAATCTTATACTGAAATATGTTAGAATATGAGCAATGTAAAGGGCTTAAAGTAGCGTACAACTGTGCTCTATCAATGCCTCAAATTAAATTTATAATTCCTCACAAGTTAGTATATAGCAAGTAAGGGTCGTACCCAAGAGAAAGCACGTTGTATTCAAGTTCTCTAATGCAAGCTATTGAGATTGGATTTTTATGGTTGATAACAATATAATAAAACTCAGTTCGGGGATTCAAGTATGACTACAATTCATAATATCATGCAATTCTACCTTTGTTCTTAAGATCACACTCTGCTAAGAATGTTGTCTAATGTTTTCTCGCTAAAGACAAACATATATTATTCCACTCACGTTCTGATCAACTATCCACCGCTAGGTTTAAGTCAATAACAATACTCTACTTACATCAATTAGGCATCGCTAGGCTATACTAATATAATGCAATTAGAGTGTAAACATGATGACAATCAAGTTACCGCTAAGTACACAAGATTACACTAACAATATCGCATAGGGAATAATTAACAAGATAGAACACAATGAAATACTTCATGCATTAGTCATAATCAATCCCCAAACCGAAATGGATTTAGTTACACATCGAGTTCATGATTTCAACAACAATGTAATAATTCATGAAAACAACAATGCAATGAGATTAAAGTAAGAAATTGTCACTGAGTAATGAGATGATGATTTCCCCTTCAGAATCCAGCCACACCAAATTGAGATGAACGCTTGAATGAAATTGAGATTTTGGAATGATTGATGGTGTGTGAATGTATGGAATCTGGTGTTGTATCAACTGGATTATCTCCTCTTTTATAGCCTCCTCAAGCTCTGGATTTCGTGCCCTAGAATTCTGGAACAATTTGGCTAAAATTGGCCAAAACCATTGAGTTCTTCGAAGTTCATAAATTCAGCCTCGGGGCCATCCAAGCGTACGTCTCTTCCTTTATCCAAACGTACGGTTCTTCCATTTCCTCAAGCGTACGCGTACGCTTGGGGAAAGCTCTCAGATCAATTCTAATATTCTAAGCGGACGCTCCTTCCTTTTCCCAAGCGTACGTCTCTTCCTTTCATGATAAATCCTTAGACGTGCGCCTGGGAAATTCCAGGGACGTAAGTTTGGATTCCAACGGCTACTTTTAGGGTTTTTGTGCGCTTTTCAAATTCTTTACTGAAAATTAAATAATACCAAAAGTGACGCATTTGATACAGGAAAGAAACATAAAATAGTGGGTTTAGATGATTTTTTAACTCATACAATTGTGCGTTATCACGGAGAGGCAGAATTCTGATTTTGGAGGCAGCAGTCTTCTTTCTGTTTGTTGTCCTCTTGGATGGTTCAGAAGCCTCAACTACCTGGACGTCATCACTGCTCTCAGAAGTAGCCACTATGGCTGACTTTCCTCTCATGGATTCTGGGGTAGCAATCTTTCCCTTCTCTGCCAACTCGTCCAGGAAGTCATCGAATGACTTGGCATAATCCCTGGATTCATCAGCTCCCGCTTCCACTTCAGTGCTAACGCCATCTCCTTCCGAGTCCTCCCTTTGGACTCTTGAACTGGCAGGACCTTTGTCCTTTACCAGGCTTTGATGCGTTCTAATACAGCAGCGACGACCTGGTCCTCCCCATCGTCATCCTCTCCAGGCGCCTCAATAGCCTTCACAACCTCCGCAACTCCTCTAGAGGTCTCGGCCACAATAGTACCGCCTACTGGTACTTCAGCAGATACACCGCCCTCAGCGGTTTCAATACCAACCATGCCCCCTCCTAGGGCCACCACCACAACTAGTTCAACAACCACAGAATCAATAATTGACCTGCCCACCGAGGGGTCCACAGTCGCAACATCACAAACATCAACACTCTCACCCACAACTGGGGATACATTGACCGAATTAAAAAGAACGTTTAAATCCTTACCCTTGAACGTGCTGACCGGAGTGACTGCAACTCCTTCTCCGGCGTTCTCCTCTGCGCTTGTCGTTGGAACCTCCTCAGTTGGTTTGTCAACCACCACTGGAGCCGTGACAACTTTCTCGGTCACCATCGCTTGGAGCTATGGGTTCGTGGCGCCTTCAGCCATGGTGTTGGATGCATCGGTGTTGGAGGAGGAAGCCATTAGGGATTTCGGATTTGCGTCGGTGTTGAGTGCAGAGAGAATCGGATTTGAATTTTGAATTTTCTCCTCTCAAACCCTAAAATCCCTTTTGCAATCAATTCGGTCCTTTGGGCAAAGCGGTTGGGTTTCCAATAAACTGACAACGCGTCACGTCTCTTTGTTTCACTCCTCTCTCCAATATCATAAATGGAGTACACATCCCCTCCTAACTGCCTAAAGCTGATATTGCATTTACTCTTCTGGTTCGCATACCTGATGTATGTACGCAGGTTCCTGAACCTGGTCACAGCCCTGAACATAAGAATGCCAATCCAATTCCTTTCCAAAGACTACACAAGGGACGTTGTGATGGTTTGGCTGAACCCAATGGGTTATAAGGTGTCTGAACATCACAACTGAAGTCGCTCACATCTCACCTTTTTTGTGGATTTTGCATCAGGTCCCTCGGTGTATTTGGCTAAGGTGGCTTATGTACACTTCCATCATGAGGTTTAGGATCAAGATCCGGAAGGTACGGCTAGAAAGAATTTAAGCACCAAGTATGACATTTTCACGTTTAATCAAGAAGTAAAGCATGTAATCAACATATTACACACAGACATGATCATATACCTCAGACTTATAAGCATAACTAACTACCTTACTCTAACCAATCATTGAAAGAAAAGTTAGGAGTACCTCACTAGGTAGAGATCATACCAAGAGCCATTGTGAACTTCTCAAAAGGCCCCTGCTCAGGGCCTTGGTGAAAATATCCGCCACTTGCTCCTCAGTCCTACAAGACTCCATGCATACAAGTCCCTTTTCTACACAATCCCGAATAAAGTGATGTCTAATTTCTATGTGCTTTATCCTACTATGATGAGTGGGATCTTTAGCAACAATTATAGCGCTTGTGTTATCACAATATATAGGAATTTTATCAAAGAAGAGATTGAAATCACTTAGCTAGTTCCTCAACCATAGGAGTTGTGCACAACAGGACCCTGCAGCAACATACTCGGCCTCCGTTGTAGAAAGAGCTACTGAGTTTTGCTTCTTTGATCCCCAAGAGACTAAGAATGAGCCAAGGTATTGAGCCATCCCTGATGTGGACTTTCTATCAGCTCAGTCTCCAGCATAGTTTACATCGGTATATCCCTCCAATGTCAGGGACTTAAACCTCGGATACCACAGAACCAGGGTCCTTGTTCCCTTCAAGTACCTCAGAATCCTCTTCACAGCCTTCACATGTGATTCCCTGGGATCTGACTGATACGTGGCACAAACACAGACGCTAAACATTATATCAGGATGACTTGCAATAAGATAGAGTAATGACCCTATCATGCCTCTCTATAGTGTAGGATCTGTTTTGGGAGAGCTCTCGTCCCTTGTTAGTGAGTCACTAGTAGAGCTCGGAGTAGTCGAGGGCTTTGAGCTCTCAAGCCCATACTTCTTGACTACCTCGGTCAGGTACTTCTCTTGATGAATCTTGGGTCCTGACTCTACCTGACTTATCTGAAGTCCCAGAAAGTATGTGAGCTCCCCAACCATACTCATCTCAAATTCATAAGTTGAGTGAACTTTTTGACCAGGTCCTTACTGGTCGATCCGAAGACTATCATCCATATAGACTTGCACCACCAAGAGATGTTTCTCCGTCCTTAGAAGAAACAAGGTCTTATCCACGGCTCCTCGTTCATATCCATGAACTATGAGAAAGTCTGATAACCTCTCGTACCAAGCTCTAAGTGTCTGCTTTAATCCATAAAGCGCCTTATCCAGGACATATACCTGGTTCGGATGTTCAGGGTCTTCAAACCCTGGAGTCTGCTTCATGAACTGAATAAGCAATGAGCAATCTGATAGCTTCTAATCTTGCTACCGGTGCGAAGGTCTCATCCTAGTCGATGCCTTCCTGTTGATTGTACCCTTGCACAACCAACCGAGCCTTGTTCCTCACAACAGCTACATGCTCATCTTTCTGTTCCTGAAGACCCATCGAGTACCTATCACCTTTCGGTTGTCTGGTCTAGGTACCAATCTCCAAACTTAGTTCCTCTCGAACTGATGCAATTCCTCATGCATCGCTTAAACCCAGTCGGGGTCCTTGAGTGCCTCCTGAACCGTCTTAGGTTCCATCAGGGACACGAACGCAGTCTGGACCCGTTCTCCTTTAATTGCAGCATCACAATAAAAGTCTTGAAGCCTCCTATTTGGTTGACTGACCCGAGCACTTCTTCTCTGTGGAACCATGACGAGCACGTCGTTGAGTGCTGCAAATTTGTCCCGACTCTCCTACTAGTATAGTATTGGTAAGCTGGGGTCGAATCCACATGGAACGGTGAGAAATCTCCTTTGGTCTACAACTAAAATTGGGTTTGTGAGTTAACAAGTAAAGAAACAGAAAAAAGGAGCGTGAGTATACTACTGGCGCACAGATTAACTACGAGTGTGAAATATAAATATGAGATGAGCTCAGCTTAGACTTCTCACTATGAACTTCTATGTTTATCACAGGTTTTTCTAAAGATTTATGACAACTTGTTCACGTAAGCTAAGGTCCGGTAAAGGCTTAATAACTTACACATATATTCCGGTAAAGGTCAATATGATATTATTACCCAACCTAGACTAATTAATCACGAATCCAGTAAAGGTAGTGACTAACTATTCTAGTGCTACTCCTATCATTCACTGTAACGTACCTCTGATCGTTTAACGATAGATAATAGAGTCTATAATTAGGTCTGCGGGTAAAGGCTTCGCCTAACTATCTAAACTAGTTATCATGCAAATATGCTCGGAGTAATAATACTAAACAGGTCAAACATTAAGAACAAAACCTCAAAACATATGATTCGTAGATAAAAGTCTAAACTGAATTCAACAAGTTAGCTAGACATGCTGAACATATTCATCTCAATATCCATATGTAAACAACAAGTGAAAACACTATAGCCCGGTGCGCGCGTCGTCAGTGCGCGTAACAGTCTTGCACCGGCAGAATTCCGGTCCTTCTTCAATCTGCGCCTCTCTATCTCTAACTTGCACACTTATGATTTCCATGAAGCTTTGTATTTATAGTCTTGCCTCTTAGGGTTTCCACGAATATTTAGGCAAGGATATCTGTAGGAAATCATCTGCATCTCTAAAAATCAGCTTAGAAAATACTTGATCTCCAAAAAATCGAACTTAAAAATGTTCTCTGCGTGTGATGATATCATCGTTTCGAATATCTCGCTGTCTGCTGACATCATCATTTTGCTTTTGATCTGCGCGACTAAGACTAGCGCGCCACACTGCTCGCGCGCTCTTTGTCTTTTGGCTCTTGTCAACTTGTTGTCTTTTGCTCCGAAAGTCAGCCTTCTTGTTGCACTTTCATTCTAACTCTTCTATTCAACCTGAAATATAAAACTACACCAAAAGCGCAATCTTATACTTAAATATGTTAGAATATAAGCAGTGTAATGGACTTAAAGTAGCGTACAAAAGCACTCTATCAAATCCCCCACACTTACTCTTGTTCGTCCCTGAACAAGCCGTCTTCCTTACCTCTTGTGTAATGCACGCGTGAATTTTGGACTTACTGCGCCACTCACATAACCTGCGCAACTGTGATTGTACAACACAAAACTGATTAATGTTATTAATTCAACCCTTGTGTTACCTCTCTTGTGGAATGCATATCAATTCGGAAGATTGGGAGATAGTCCTTTTTAAGCCCCGGTCACCGAATTCTTCTTGATTTGCGATTGCATGGTTATTCGTATTCGCTTTCTCTGATACGTGATTGATTCGCGCCTTAGGGTTTCTGAGCTTAACGTTTTTGACGCCTTACTATTGTTTCACGGACAGATGATAACTCTTTGTTGCACAATTTCTTCTTTTCATTGTTTCGGCCTTTTGAGCTTTAACTTTGAATTGAATACTTTCTTTTCTCTGGTCTGGGTCCTACTTTTTTCCCTAGAACGATTTCCAATCACGGCCTTCGGATAGCAACTATGGAACCACGCCCCGCTCTCGCTTCTGACCAGTCGCGCGCAAGTCAGGCCGCGCGTTTTCAACCGCGCGCCCCTTCCTGAGCGACTAACTTCAGCGAAGACGGTCTGTTTTCCCGTCTCGTCACGCCATTAGGGTTTTTGCCTTCGGCCTATGCGTGACTGAGCTTGCTCTCTTATCCTTTGACCGCGAAGTACCAACCTTCACGAATACTCATAACCATACAACCGATCCTCAAGCTTCTGTTCGGTCGACTGCTTCTCTAGGACGTTTCTTTCAGCTCCACATCAGAATATGTCATATAAGCACAAATTAGCACAGGTGCGCGAGTACGCACACAGGTCGCGCAAGCCAGTGTTTCTCGCGCGCAATTACCTCTTGAGATGTTCACATTCAGCAATTCTAAACTAAAAAACGAAAAATTAATCCTAAACTACTCCTAAGATAAATGTACTACTACCCCCAAACTTAAACAAAAACGTGTCCTCACGTTATGCACAAGTAGTAAAAAAGGCAATAGTAATGCATGCATATAGTAATTTTCACCGCTTAAAAGCACAGATAGCCGCCCACCGAGTCAATTAAAACACCGATTAAAATTAAAGCATCGATTAAAGACATGTGTTTTAAAACAGAAATACAAACATCCACCGAATAGTTCATTACACCGATCACAAAATATTTAAAAAGATGATGAAAAAGACCGGGAGAGCTCTTCAATTGGGTCTTTGCCCTGCAGTGCGTACTCCTCCGGGATCGGGTCTCCAGCGCGCCAACCCCTGGGTGGCGTCAAGTCCAAGTTAGCACCCTGGGGTGCTACATATTCCATCACACGCTGGGCGTTGAACACCAAGCGCTCATCAATCTGCCCTTGTGCACCACTGCCTTGTGCGCTGGACTCAGCTCGCGCACGCTCAGATCTGCGCCTGCTCCTTCTGGGCGCCACTGGCTCTTGCGCCACTACCTCTGGCTCTTGCGCCACTACCTCTGGCGCAGGTCTGGCATTCTCTAACCCGGGCCTGTAGCTCCAATATGCGGTACCATCCGCGCGAACCTTAATTCCCTTGTATAAGCGCATCTTCTGGCGCGTCAGGTACTCAGCCCTTACTATTGTGTGCTCTTCAACCCAGGGCTCCATGTGCAGCGCACGCAGAAAGTGCGTGATCAAGCCTCCACATAGCAGCGGGACCTTCATGCTCACCGCTTCCCAATAGCTGGTGAGCAGGCGCGTGTAGCGCACCTTCTTCCCATAGTAGAGACCCTTGAGGGTCTCCATGTCCATTAACCCCGGGCGCTATGATCCATTGTAGCGCCCCAGTATCAAGTGAGATATGAGCCTCTGCATATAAAACATCTTTGGGTCTAGTAGTTCTGTGCGAGGCTCATTCCTCCAGCGTACGGCTTACTACCGTCCGTCCAGTCATCCCAGGCCTCTTGATCAGTGTGCTCGTCCACCTAAGCCCCAAGCATCCTATACAATCCCATAACTACGCCGAACTGTGATGGCGCGGCCTCATAGTACACGCCCCTGTGGCGGTACCGAATCCGATTAGCTAGTCGCTCATATGACGCGAGGAACTCCAATGGATCCTCCACGTCAGTATCTGAGCTGAGTTCCATTAACGATGTCCATCCAGTCACGGCAAATGCTGCGTGTACGTCCTCATATAACCCCATCTCGCGCAGAAACTCCTCATCAACAAAAATCGTAGGCAAAATCTCACACCTACTATACATCCTATATTTGATCTCAAAATCTAGCTTCTCGGACTGATCTATGCAGACGGACATAATAGCAAGCAAGAAAAACACTGAACAATCCCTATCTGGCGCGCGTATCCTGTCACGCGCGTGTACTATGCAGATCCAGATCTAAACTTCCACTGGACAATTGGTACACCAAAACTGATCCAAATGCACTGAAATTTGAACAGTAGATTACCTACACCGAGATCTACGTTCTGCCCAAAAATCACGAAAATTCTGGGTTGGGCGGCGGTGGCGGCGCGGCGGTGGCGCGCAGTGGCGGCGGGCGAGTGGCGGCGGTGTGGTGGCTTTGGTGGCTTTGGGTTTTTGTGTTTAGTGAGATAAGTTGAAAATGAAATGTGACACAAAATGAACCCCACATCACATATTTATAGTACAAAAAGCCCATATGCATGCATGGCCCAAAACTACATGGGCCCAAGTCTAAAACTAAACCTAAAACTAAAACTAAAACTAAAACTAAACACACACAAAACAAACGAAAATAATCTAAGTTAAGTTTGTCGGAGTACCTTCCGACGAGTGCTTTGTTTAACGTCGTTAGCTCGACGCAAATGTGCACTCATGGCGCACGGATCTCCTCCCCCACACTTGAACTTTTGCCTACTTCTGTTTTATCATCTTTTCTGCATGGCAAAAATTCAAGAGTGTTAGTATCAGCAGATACAACGTAATTAATATGATCGGAGGGAAGAGTAATAGAAAACGCAAAGCCTCGCATGTTACTCCCTGCGTATGCGCCAGACTGTGCGCAATTCAACTCTCGTGCGTCCTTGAGTCGCGCAGCTCTGTTCTGCATCACCATTCTGCGCACCTTCTCAGCATTCCTGTGCTGGTCCAAGTATCAT